>JAVLSZ010000097.1:600000-752500 GCA_032313775.1 Urocyon cinereoargenteus | reverse complement strand
ATGTTTATCATAAATAAATAAATAAATAAATAAATAAATAAATAAATAAATAAATAAATAAATAAATAATAATAAATAAATCTTTTTAAAAAAGAAACCGCCAATTTCAACTTCATATATAAATGCTGACATGTATTAAGTGAAAAATTAGTATCAATCTTCATAAACTCTGAAACTACATATAAACAGGAAAGGAGGAAATATTTTCCAGCTTATTTTATGAGGCCACTATTATCCTGATACCAAAATAATACTGCTTCTTATGAACGTGGGTACAAAACATCCTTAACAAAACACTACCCCATAAGACCTGAGCCAAAATTTTTTAAGCAATAGAATTATACACGGTTATCAAATGGAATATAACCAAGGGATCTACAATTGGCTTAGCATTCAAATATCAATTAAAAGAATGTATCAAATCAACAGAATAAAACACACACACAAAAATCACATGACCATCTCAAGGACAGAGGAGAAGCACTGACCAAGTCCAACAGTCTCCATGATAAAAATACTCACCTATGAATAGAAGGGAACTTCTTCAACTAGTAAAAACCTCCCAGTTAACATCACAATTAGTAAAAACTGAATGCTTTCTCCTAATAAGAATGAAACAAGACAAGAACATTTGCTCTCACAGCTTCACTTCACATTGTACTGCAGGTTCTAGTTCAAGCAATATGGCAAGAAAAAGGAATAAAACGTGTCTATATAGTTAAGAAAAAAGTAAACATATTTCTACTCATGACATGATTTTGTACATCAAAAATCCCAAGTCAACTAAAGCGAGACGCAGAGAGATAGAGGGACAGAGACAGAGGCAGAGGGAGAAGCTGGCTCATGCAGGGAGCCCAATGTGGGACTCCATCCCAGGACTCTAGGATCACACCCTGAGCCAAAGGCAGATGCTCAACCGCAGAGCCACCCTGGCTTCCCACCACTTATAAATATCAAGTAAAAATGAATTAACAACTATAAAACTTCTAAAAGAAAACACAAAGGGAAAGTTCCTCGACACTGGTTTGCGCAGCAACTTTTAGAACTGTCACCAAAAGTATAAGCAAAAATCAATAACTTAAAGGCTTAGGCACAGCATAGGAAACAACTACCAAAATAAAAAGGCAACCTATGAGATGGGAGTTCTTTGCAAATGACATAATCAATAAAGGGTTAGTATCTAAAATATATAAAGAAGTCATATAACCCAACAGCAACAAATACAAACAATCCAATTCAAAAAACGAGCAGAGACTTGAATGACAGTTTTCTTTGAAGACATACAGATGGCCAATGGGTCCATGAAAATGATGTAGTGATGTTCAATATCCTTCATCATCAAGGAAATGCAAATCAAAACCACAATGAGATACTATCTCACACCTCATAGAATGGCTAAAATCAAGAACACAAGAAATGGCAAGTATTGAGGAGGATGTGGAGGAAAGGAGCTCCTGTGCCACGCTGGTGGGAATCCAAACTAGTGCAGCCACATTGGAGAACAGTATGGAGGTTCCTCAGTTATTAAAAGTAGAACTACAATATGATGTAACCATATCACTGCTGGCTATATATCCCAAGGAAATGAAAACAGTTTTTTTTAATTGTGATAGCCATTTGCAATGTATACGTTTATCAAAGCATTAAGGTGTGCACATTGAGCTGGCACAAAGTTATGTGGTAATATTTCAAAGAGTTGAGGAAGAAGTTTCAACTATACATGTGCCCACCTATAAGCTAGTATCAAAACAACCCCACAGAAAGCATATATTTAAGCAACCTTCAAAAAATACTGAATACTTCTAAAAGAGGCAAAAATGTTCTTTCCCTTATTTTCTGGCAAAATATTCTTCCCTTATTTTCTGATAAATACCTTTTTACAAAGTGGGCCTTAAATCCTAAATCAATATATGCCCAACAGTATACATGTGTGCGACTAATGTAAAACCACACAAGACTCATCTACAGAAACCACAAGCCAGAGAAACAGTAAATTAACTATATTTTCCAACAAATTTTCAGGTCTGATTCCAAGTACACAAACTAAAAAATTAAAATACAGGAGGAGGAGGGGCAAGATGCCGGAAGAGCAGGGTCCCCAAATCACCTCTCCCCACCAAATTACCTAGATCACCTTCAAATCATCCTGAAAATCTACAGATTCGGCCTGAGATTTAAAGAGAGACCAGCTGGAACGCTACAGTGAGAAGAGTTCGCACTTCTATCAAGGTAGGAAGACGGGGAAAAAGAAATAAAGACACAAAAGGCCTCCAAGGGGAGGGGCCCGCGAGGAGCCGGGCTGAGGCAGGGGCGAGTGTCCCCAGGACAGGAGAGCCCCGTCCCGGGGAGCAGGAGCTGCACCGACCTTCCTGGGCGGAGAGGGGCCCGCAGGGAGTTAGAGCAGGACCCAGGAGGGCGGGGATGCCCTCGGGCTCCCTGGGACACTAACAGACACCTGCGCACCAGGAGAGTGCGCGGAGCTCCCTAAGGGCTGCAGCGCGCACGGCGGGACCCGGAGCAGCTCGGAGGGGCTCGGACGGCGGCTCCGCGGAGGGGGCTGCGGGGCGGGAGCGAACCCAACAGCGCAGGCCCCGGAGCACAGGGCGCCGGGACACAGCCCAGGATCCGGCCTCCCCCGGGACAGGCAGATGCCGGGAGGGCCCAGGACAGCGAGGACGCTCCTGCCCGGAGGTGAGCAGATCAGCGGCCCCGCCCCGGAGCCTCCAGGCCCTGCGGACCGAGAGCTCCGGAGCTACTGCGGGGGCTGAATCCAGGGCTCCAGAGCAGCCACTGGGTTGTTCCTCCTGAGGCCTCACGGGGTAAACAACCCCCACTGAGCCCTGCACCAGGCAGGGGCAGAGCAGCTCCCCCAAGTGCTAACACTTGAAAATCACCACAACAGGCCCATCCCCCAGAAGACCAGCCAGAAGGACAAGTTCCAGGGGAAGTCAAGGGACAGAATCAGAAGATACTCCCCCGTGTGTTCTGTATTTTTGTTTTTTTGTTTTTTGTTTTTGTTTTTGTTTTTTGTCTTCTGTTTTTTTTTTTGTTTGTTTTTTCTTTTTCCTTTTGATTTCTGATTGCTTCCCCCACCCTTTTTCACCTTTCTTTTTCTCTTTCTCTTCTCTTTTTCCCTTCTTTCTTCCTTTTTTCTTGTTTCTTCTTCTTTTTCTCTTTTCTTTCCTTCTCCCTCTCTCTTTTTCTCCTTTTCCTAATACAACTTGTTTTTGGCCACTCTCCACTGAGCAAAATGACTAGAAGGAAAACCTCACCTCAAAAGAAAGAATCAGAAACAGTCCTCTCTCCCACAGAGTTACAAAATCTGGATTACAATTCAATGTCAGAAAGCCAATTCAGAAGCACTATTATACACCTACTGGTTGCTCTAGAAAAAAGCATAAAGGACTCAAGAGATTTCATGACTGCAGAATTTAGATCCAATCAGGCAGAAATTAAAAATCAATTGAATGAGATGCAATCCAAACTAGAAGTCCTAACGACGAGGGTTAACGAGGTGGAAGAACGAGTGAGTGACATAGAAGACAAGTTGATGGCAAAGAGGGAAACTGAGGAAAAAAGAGACAGGCAATTAAGAGACCATGAAGACAAATTAAGGGAAATGAGCAACAGCCTGAGGAAGAAAAACCTACGTTTAATTGGGGTTCCCGAGGGCGCCGAAAGGGACAGAGGGCCAAAATATGTATTTGAACAAATCACAGCTGAAAACTTTCCTAATCTGGGAAGGGAAACAGGCATTCAGATCCAGGAAATAGACAGATCCCCCCCTAAAATCAATAAAAACCGTTCAACACCTCAACATCTAATAGTTAAGCTTGCAAATTCCAAAGATAAAGAGAAGATCCTTAAAGCAGTAAGAGACAAGAAATCCCTGACTTTTATGGGGAGGAGTATTAGGGTAACAGCAGACCTCTCCACAGAGACCTGGCATGCCAGAAAGGGCTGGCAGGATATATTCAGGGTCCTTAATGAGAAGAACATGCAACCAAGAACTTTATCCAACAAGGCTCTCATTTAAAATGGAAGGAGAGATAAAGAGCTTCCAAGACAGGCAGGAACTGAAAGAATATGTGACCTCCAAACCAGCTCTGCAAGAAATTTTAATGGGGACTCTTAAAATTCCCCTTAAAAAGAAGTTCAGTGGAACAATCCACAAAAACAAGGACTCAAAAGACATCATGATGACACTAAACTCATATCTTTCAATAGTAACTCTGAACCAGAACAGGCTTAATGACCCCATCAAAAGGCGCAGGGTTTCAGACTGGATAAAAAAGCAGGACCCATCTATTTGCTGTCTACAAGAGACTCACTTTAGACAGAAGGACACCTACAGCCTGAAAATAAAAGGCTGGAGAACCATTTACCATTCGAATGGTCCTCAAAAGAAAGCAGGCATAGCCATCCTTATATCAGATAAACTAAAATTTACCCCGAAGACAGTAGTGAGAGATGAAGAGGGACACTATCTCATACTTAAAGGATCTATCCAACAAGAGGACTTAACAATCCTCAATATATATGCCCCGAATGTGGGAGCTGCCAAATATTTAAACCAATTAATAACCAAAGTAAATAAATACTTGGATGTTAATTCACTTATACTTGGTGACTTCAATCTAGCTCTTTCCATACTAGATAGGTCTTCTAAACACAACATCTCCAAAGAAACAAGAGCTTTAAATGATACACTGGACCAGATGGACTTCACAGACATCTACAGAACTTTACATCCAAACTCAACTGAATACACATTCTTCTCAAGTGCACATGGAACTTTCTCCAGAAGACCACATACTGGGTCAGAAATCATGTCTGAACCAATACCAAAAGATTGGGATCATCCCCTGCATATTCTCAGACCGTAATGCCTTGAAATTAGAACTAAATCACAACAAGAAGTTTGGAAGGACCTCAAACACGTGGAGGTTAAGGACCATCCTACTAAAAGATGAAAGGGTCAACCAGGAAATGAAGGAAGAATTAAAAAGATTCATGGAAACTAATGAGAAGGAAGATACAACTGTCCAAAATATTTGGGATGCAGCAAAAGCAGTCCTAAGGGGGAAATACATCGCAATACAAGCAGCCATTCAAAAAATGGAAAGAACTCAAATACAAAAGCTAACCTTACACATAAAGGAGCTAGAGGGAAAACAAAAGATGGACCCTACCCCCAGCAGAAGAAGAGACTTAATTAAAATTCGGGCAGAACTGAATGAAATCGAGACCAGAAGAACTGTGGAACAGATCAACAGAACCAGGAGTTGGTTCTTTGAAAGAATTAACAAGATAGATAAACCATTAGCCAACCTTATTAAAAAGAAGAGAGAGAAGACTCAAATTAATAAAATCATGAATGAGAAAGGAGAGATCACTACCAACACCAAGGAAATACAAACGATTTTAAAAACGTATTATGAACCGCTATATGCCAATAAATTAGGCAATCTAGAAGAAATGGACGCATTCCTGGAAGGCCACAAACTACCAAAACTGGAACAGGAAGAAATAGAAAACCTGAACAGACCAATAAACAGGGAGGAAATTGAAGCAGTCATCAAAAACCTCCCAAGACACAAGAGTCCAGGACCAGATGGCTTCCCAGGGGAATTCTATCAATCGTTTAAAGAAGAAATCATACCTATTCTACTAAAGCTGTTTGGAAAGATAGAAAGAGATGGAATACTTCCAAATTCGTTCTATGAGGCCAGCATCACCTAAATTCCAAAACCAGACAAAGACCCCACCAAAAAGGAGAATTACAGACCAATATCCCTGATGAACATGGATGCAAAAATTCTCAACAAGATACTAGCCAACAGGATCCAACAACACATTAAGAAAATTATTCACCCTGACCAAGTAGGCTTTATCCCAGGGACACAAGGCTGGTTCAACACTCGTAAAACAATCAATGTGATTCATCATATCAGCAAGAGAAAAACCAAGAACCATATGATCCTCTCACTGGAAGCGGAGAAAGAATTTGACAAAATACAGCATCCATTCCTGATCAAAACTCTTCAGAGTGTAGGGATAGAGGGAACTTTCCTCGACATCTTAAAAGCTATCTACGAAAAGCCAACAGCAAATATCATTCTCAATGGGGAAGCATTGGGAGCCTTTCCCCTACGATCAGGAACAAGACAGGGATGTCCACTCTCACCACTGCTTTTCAACATAGTATTGGAAGTCCTAGCCTCAGCAATCAGACAACAAAAAGACATTAAAGGCATTCAAATTGGCAAAGAAGAAGTCAAACTCTCCCTCTTCGCCGATGACATGATACTCTACATAGAAAACCCAAAAGACTCCACCCCAAGATTGTTAGAACTCATACAGCAATTTGGTAGCGTGGCAGGATACAAAATCAATGCCCAGAAATCAATGGCATTTCTATACACTAACAATGAGACTGAAGAAAGAGAAATTAAGGAGTCAATCCCATTTACAATTGCACCCAAAAGCATAAGATACCTAGGAATAAACCTAACCAAAGAGGTAAAGGATCTATACCCTAAAAACTATAGAACACTTCTGAAAGAAATGGAGGAAGACACAAACAGATGGAAAAATATTCCATGCTCATGGATTGGCAGAATTAATATTGTGAAAATGTCAATGTTACCCAGGGCAATTTACACGTTTAATGCAATCCCTATCAAAATACCATGGACTTTCTTCAGAGAGTTAGAACAAATTATTTTAAGATTTGTGTGGAATCAAAAAAGACCCCGAATAGCCAGGGGAATTTTAAAAAAGAAAACCATATCTGGGGGCATCACAATGCCAGATTTCAGGTTGTACTACAAAGCTGTGGTCATCAAGACAGTGTGGGACTGGCACAAAAACAGACACATACATCAATGGAACAGAATAGAAAATCCAGAAGTGGACCCTCAAGTTTATGGTCAACTAATATTCGACAAAGGAGGAAAGACTATCCATTGGAAGAAAGACAGTCTCTTCAGTAAATGGTGCTGGGAAAATTGGACATCCACATGCAGAAGAATGAAACTAGACCACTCTCTTTCACCGTACACAAAGATAAACTCAAAGTGGATGAAAGATCTAAATGTGAGACAAGATTCCATCAAAATCCTAGAGGAGAACACAGGCAACACCCTTTTTGAACTTGGCCACAGTAACTTCTTGCAAGATACATCCACAAAGGCAAAAGAAACCAAAGCAAAAATGAACTATTGGGACTTTATCAAGATAAGAAGCTTTTGCACAGCAAAGGATACAGTCAACAAAACTAAAAGACAACCTACAGAATGGGAGAAGATATTTGCAAATGACGTATCAGATACAGGGCTAGTTTCCAAGATCTATAAAGAACTTATTAAACTCAACACCAAAGAAACAAACAATCCAATCATGAAATGGACAAAAGACATGAAGAAAAATCTCATAGAGGAAGACATAGACATGGCCAACATGCACATGAGAAAATGCTCTGCATCACTTTCCATCAGGGAAATACAAATCAAAACCACAATGAGATACCACCTCACACCAGTGAGAATGGGCAAAATTAACAAGGCAGGAAACCACAAATGTTGGAGAGGATGTGGAGAAAAGGGAACCCTCTTACACTGTTGGTGGGAATGTGAACTGGTGCAGCCCCTCTGGAAAACTGTGTGGAGGTTCCTCAAAGAGTTAAAAATAGACCTGCCCTACGACCCAGCAATTGCACTGTTGGGGATTTACCCCAGAGACTCAGATGCAATGAAACGCCGGGACACCTGCACTCCAATGTTTCTAGCAGCAATGTCCACAATAGCCAAACTGTGGAAGGAGCCTAGGTGTCCATCGAAAGATGAATGGATAAAGAAGATGTGGTTTATGTACACATGGAATATTACTCAGCCATTAGAAATGACAAATACCCACCATTTGCTTCAACGTGGATGGAACTGGAGGGTATTATGCTGAGTGAAGTAAGTCAATCGGAGAAGGACAGTGTATGTTCTCATTCATTTGGGGAATATAAATAATAGTGAAAGGGAATATAAGGGAAGGGAGAAGAAATGTGTGGGAAATAGCAAGGGAGACAGAACATAAAGACTCCTAACTCTGGGAGACGAACTGGGGATGGTTGAGGGGGAGGAGGGCGGGGGGTGGGGCTGAGTGGGTGGCGGGCACTGGGGGGGACACTTGACCGGATGAGCACTGGGTGTTATTCTGTATGTTGGTAAATTGAACACCAATTAAAAAAAAATTGATAGGTAAAAAAAAAATTATAAATACAGTATTGATTTACAGAAATAACAAATTAAGTTCACAATTAAAATTTAAAGTACTGAGTATTCAGCAACATGCCTAAAGATGTATTTTAGGTTGATATCTTCTTTGGTATAGCTTTTTAATTATTTATTTATTTTTACTATTTTATTTATTTATTTGAGAGAAAGAGCTCAAGAGCATGAGCAGCAAGTACAACTCTTTAAAAGTACTTTTAGGGGATACCTGGGTGTTTCGGTGGTTTGGTGCCTGCCTTTGGCCCGGGACGCAATCCTGGGGTCCTGGGATCGAGTCCGCGTCGGGCTCCTGGCGTGGAGCCTGCTTCTCCATCCTCCTGTGTCTCTGCCTCTCTCTTTCTCTCTCTACATCTATCATGAGTAAATATTTAAATAAATCTTTAAAAAAATAAAAATAAAAATAAAAGTACTTTTAAAACAATACTTTTACAGGGATGCCTGGAAGGCTCAGTAGTTGAGTGCCTTCAGCTCAGGTCATGATCCCAGGGTCCTGGGATCAAGTCCCACATCAGGGGTCCCTGCAGCGGGTTGCTTCTCCCTGTGCCTATGTCTCCGTCTCTCTCTGTGTGTCTCTCATAAATAAATAAAAGTCCAAAAAATAAAAGTACTGTTACAGTAATTCACTACTACTTCTGGGTTGTATGTACCAGGGCTCTTGAACAGACTGTGAATGCAATTCCTCTAAAATTTTGGGTTAAGAATTTGTTTATAACTTCTGGCCTTAAATAACTTTGCTTAAAGTGGTATATTTTTATTGTATTATGATTTACATAAAATTGTATACAAAATGGTGTGTTAAGTCAGCAACAATATACACCAAACCTACTACATTCATTTATTCCTTCACATTTTCATTTTCTTTAAAACACTATTATTTAATTATCTTCTTTCCTAACTGTTCTCTAATTTGATATTGGTTTCTAGTACAATATTCTGTGTAGATCATGCATCACCCAAAAGTGTCAGATACAGATTGAAAAACCACTGAATTTAGAATCATACATTATTTGTATATAATAAAAGTTAATTAAAAGTTTAAGAAAGGGACACCTGGATGACTCAAGCAGTTGAACATTTTCCTTTAGCTCAGGTTGTGATTCTAGAATTCCAGGATCAAGTTCCACATTGGGTTTCCTGCATGGAGCCTGCTTCTCCTTCCTCTGCCTGGGTCCTGCCTCTCTCTGTGTCTCTCATGAATAAATAAGTAAAATCATAAAATAAAATAAAAGTTTTTCTTTTAATTTTTATTTATTTATTATAGTCACAGAGAGAGAGAGAGAAAGAGAAACATAGGCAGAGGGAGAAGCAGGCTCCATGCACCGGGAGCCCGATGTGGGATTCGATCCCGGGTCTCCAGGATCACGCCCTGAGCCAAAGGCAGGCGCTAAACCGCTGCGCCACCCAGGGATCCCTAAAATAAAAGTTTAAGAAAAAGTCACCTACAAAAACTGACAAGTGATAACATCCTCCAAACAACTCCACTTTACTTTTTCACCAGCCAAACTTTCCATATCCATTTCAGGCAAGCTATGATGGGAAGATGATCCTGATTAATTTTCAGACTCACTCCTCAAAAAAACAAAAACAAAAACCTCTGTTAAAATAAGAATCTGTATGTTTTTACTAAAAATTAAAAGGTGAGGATGCCTGGCTAGCTCAATCATTTAAGAATCTGCCTTTGGCTCAGACCATGTTTCTAGGGTTCTGCTTCCAGCTCTACTCCACGCCCACTCATGCTTTTTCTCTCTCAAATAAATAAAGTCTTTAAAAAATAAAAAAGGGAAAATTCACTTTTTTTCCAATCAATTAGTGCTTCTAGCATTAGAAATAGTACTTTTTGGAGACCTGTATTTCAAATGAAAATATATTTCTGAAATTCAAAGGAACAAAATGTTTCTAAAAATGCCATTCAATAACACAAACCAATTTTTATAAAAAGGAACATAAATAATGAGTATGAATTAAATGGAGATGATTCTACATTCTGATTTGTGTGGTAATGATTCTACATTCTGATTTGTGTGGTAGTCTGCTCACCTTTATTGCTTATCATATCACTAAAAACCTTTTAATTAAAAAATTGAATTGGCTCATTTTGCAGTTGTTTGTTTTAAAGGCCACACAGCATAAATAATCCAACCAGTTCTGCTAGTTCTGTAGTCATCCAATCCTTGGTTAGATAGTTGTGGTTGTCACCTTTGGTTAAAATTATGTGGTATCAAAAAAAAAAAAAAGTATCAACTGATTTTTAAGTTTCATATTTCTAACATAAAAGAAATGTGTAAGGATTCTTGTAAATTGCTAACTCCAGAAGTTGGAAATATCAGAGAGAACCACAATCCTCTTGCCCTGTTTTGTCTTTCCGTATCTTAATACATACGTTATGTTCAAACAATAATTCAATAGCATCGTCCTCCAGAGTTTATTTTCAGGCAGCGATAAGGAGAAAGCAGAACCAGGGCTTTCTCCTTATCTTTCAAGGCTTTCAAGGTGATCATAGTGAGCCTTTTCAAGTGTTAAAAATCAGTGGGAAGTTTACAATATTTTCTTTGCGGCACACAGACCCAGCATAGAGAGAAACTGCTCCAGAAAGACAAAGTTATCAGAAAAACAGTGACAGTACTCGGTTTCCACAGAATTGTCACCCATACAAAAAATGCATGGTTGCATATGTAAGTGAATCGCTGACCCCCTTTGACAATACAGTAGAAAGTTAAGATAAAATGTCATTACATGAATTCAGTTGTATGTAATCTGGTAGTGCTTTTGGAAGAATCCGGTTTTACTTTAGAGGATTTATCTGCAGAAGTAAAGGGCAATTTAAGACCCTGTTCATATATTTCAGAAGAGAAAAAATGTTTACTGCAAAAGAATATAGGTCTAATCATATTGCATTCTGGCTGCAGTACACAAGGCCACTTCAATCAGAATTTTAACTCAAGTTTTAAGGCGCTAAAGAGCAACCATCATAGTCTGGGAGCAGAGTCTCCCGATTCCAAGAGAAGTGGGAATCCCTGAGTGGCCCATCTGGCAGCAGTCTTTGGATGGAAACTAGGCTGAGCCCGCCAGACAAGGAACCCACACCACGAAGCCGGAGCGCACGTTTATGCTCCAAGATGACAGCTCATCTGGCCACCGCGGGGCCGAGGGCGGTGGGCGGCCGAGGCCCGGCGGGGATGGGCGAGGCCGCGGCGGAAAAAGGAAAAGAGGGCCATCCGTCAGCTCCGGGGGAGGAAATTCCAGGCGACCAGCTTCCAGGCGCCGGTCAGCGGGTGACGTGAGGGAACCAAGTCACTGTGTCGGCCCCGCAGCGGCGATTCCTGAGAAAGAATGAGCTCCGAGCGTGGGCATTCCAAACTTGGAGAAGGAAAGACCCAGTTACGCACATAACCGCTGCGGAGACGCCCCAACCTGGCCCATGCCTGCGTTTTTCGCCGGCGCATCTGTAGCGGGGTTGGGGATCCATAGTGGCTCTCAGTCCTCGTCTCATTACCCGTACCACTACCCGCTCTTACCGGTCGCGGGGGTCTATCCACGACGTCTGGCGCGTGTTGTGGTCGATGTAGAAGACGCGACCGTCGTAGTCGCGCGCCTCCTCCCAGCCGGCGGGCAGCGGCATCGCGGCTCTTTCCAGAGCAGTGGCTGCCGGAGACGAAGGAGGTGGTGGCGGCAGCTGCGCGGCAAACACAGGAAGCTCCGGCGGGGTCGGAGGCGGCTCTCGCAGAACCTCCCGCACTTGTCTCGCCTTCCGCTGCCCGCCGCTTAGCCAAGGCATGGCCGCACGATCCCCACAGCGGCTGATGCTCCCACTATAAGCCTCCTCCTCAGCCAGCATTAGGCCAGGAGCAAGGAATGCTGGGACGGCACTGAAGAACCGCCCACCGCGCCCGATGCATTATTCGCCCGACGCCGGTGCAGACTAGTGGACTAGATTACCTCCAGCAATCGCTCCAAATGACTAGAAGCTTATACCACAGCCTGTCCAGACGTCCCTTCCATTCCGAGAGCTGGCACTGCCATCTTCAATCCTCTCAGCTGACGAGGTGGGGGCGGGAATGTGGTAAAAGGCCACACCTCTTTCCTCTGTCTTCAGCTCCCCCTCCAGTCTCCTTCCATTATTGCCAGGAAGCCTCTCCTCAAAATGTTCCGATTTTCCTACTCCGCCCTCTGATTTCTGTGCTCTTCTCTGCCCGCCGCTCCACTTCTCAATTTCCCCTACTTCGACCCCTAACCCTCCTCCAGTGCTTCTGGTTCTTACTGTGATACCTTTCAACTCCCTAAACTCACCAAACCCGTTTCCTCTGCGCTTCCTCTGCAACACTGATACCCCTCCGTTTAGTTTCTTCATCCTCTTCCTTCTTCTCGGCTCATTTCCCTGCACATGAGAACTTTCCACTTTCCTTTTTAATATCTACTTTTTTTTTAAGATTTTTTAATTTATATATTCATGACAGAGAGACAGAGACAGAGAGGCAGAGACCCAGGCAGAGGGAGAAGCAGGCTCCATGCCCGCAGCCCGACCTGGGACTCGATTCCAGGACTCAGAATCAGGCCCTGAGCCAAAGGCAGGCGCTAAACCGCTGAGCCACCCAGGAATCCCCACTTGCCACTTTTCTATGGAACTGAAGGAATACCTGGATGTAAGCACACACTATACATCCTCTTCAGCCCCGCCCTAATACCACAGAACGGTAACAGCCCATCGCCTACTTCATAGGACTCCACAAAAAGACAACACATGGCACACTTCACCATTCACGCTGCTCACAAACACTGAAACGCTGAATGCAGAAACAAAAAAAAAAAAAAAAACTGGTATAACTCTACATACCCAAAACACCAAACGCACAACGCAAAAGGCGATAAGGTGTCTAAACATAGCTACAATAGGAAACTCCACTGTATCTTACATTATCAGAATGCAACTACATTTTCAGGCAAACTCTTTAAATCGATGATGAATTCAAAAGTCTTAAAACACCTGTTATGACATTAAAACTCTTCTACATGATACTACATCTACAAAATTTATTTTTTTCAAATGGCAATATGAGCACAAATGCCAAAAAAAATACCCTGTTAAGTGCATAATTCAATTTTTCTTCTCCAAGTTTGGAATAGCCCACAGCTCCAAGCTCATTCTTTCTCACGAACTCCCGCTACAGTTTACATAATCTCACATACCATGTTTCTTCGTTTTCTCTATTCCCTTAAAATACAAATTTCATAAATCAGAGATTTTTAAATCTCCTGAATGTAGATTTTTTGCTGGAATCAAGCAGACACTCTAATATTTTTCAAATGAACATATGCATGAATTTTCAACTATTTTGATAAAATACACTGGAAGTTTTGGTGGAAAGACCCACTGTCTTAAAAAATTTGGAGATAGGGGATCCCGGGGTAGCTCAGTGATTTACTGCCTGCTTTCGGCCCAGGGCGTTATGCTGGAGTCCCAGGATCAAGTTCCGCATCAGGCTCCCTGATGCCTACTTCTCCTTCTCCCTGCGTCTCTGCCTCTCATTCTCTCTCTCTCATGAATAAATAAATAAAATCTTTTTTAAAAATTTGGAGGTAATTTTCTGAAGTTATTCTGGATATTTATTCAAAATATTTGGGTTTGGGGGGAGGTTTAAAAAGATTTTATTTAGTTATTCATGAGGGGCAGAGAGAGAGGCAGAGACATAGCCAGAGGGAGAAGCAGCCTTCCCATGGGGATCCTGAGGCAGAACTCAATCCCTGGACCAGTTATCATACAATAGCATGAGATATGGACCCTAAGCTGAAAAGCACACATCCACCACTGAACCACCCACCCTAGGCGTCCAGTATTCAAAATATTTGTATTTCCAAAAGATCTTGTGTAATACTGTGATAGTGTGTCAGAAACATTTTCTGTTCCCTTTTTCCCATGCACTTCCCACATTTCACAGCATGCAAATAGTCAAGAGATTTGCTTGTCCTATGAAACCTCAAAAAAGTGACATATAGCCCCTCATGACCACAACATCCACAGCAAACATGAATTCTTCAATTTCTTTTCTTGTGACACCTCATTAATCATGAAGAGCACCTATTTGTAATGGTAAAGCTTCAAGATGTACAAGTATCCTTCAGCCTAGCCTTGAATGTCTGTGAGGTCATGAATGTCAAACCTATCCTGCCAACTAAAAGACAAACTAGTCTGGCTTTATACGGAGTTGCATAGTTTCAATTCACCCAGTAAGGGCTCTTATAAATGTTCAATACTAATGTAAGTGGTTTTCAGGATCTTGCTGGAGTTTGGGTAAAGATTTTATTTATTTATTTATTTATTCAGGGGAGACATGAGAGGGAGAGACACAGGGAGAGGGAGAAACAGGAGGCTGCATGCGGGACTTGATCCGGGATCACATCCTGAGCCACAAGCAGATGCTCAACCACTGAGCTACCCAGGCGTCCCATCTTGCTGGAGTTTATTTTTTATTTATTTATTTATTTATTTATTTATTTATTTATTTATTTTGCTGGAGTTTAAATTGTATTTTGTTACTGCTACTAAAAAACTATGAAAACATAAAAAGCAACTCAGATTTTTAATGCTAACAGCTGAAATCTTAAGACCAACTGATCTGTCACCCATGAAAACTTTACCAGAGCTACACATACGTGTATATATAAAAATATATAATGTTTTATGTATATATTTAAATCATATATATTGAAATTATATATATGAAAGCATCTTATGCAACATTTTTTGAGCAAACATGCTATACCAGAATGTTAGCATAATGGAACTTTTTACCTTGATCTGGATGCATGATCAGAGAGATGTTAGATGAGAGAGATGGGAACTGAAGATTTTTTCAAAACTATTTTCTTGTCCAGTTAGAAACTCTAGCTTATGAGCCACCTCCCTTCTTGTCATAAAGTTGAGCTCCCAGGGATGTGACTTTCAGAAGTACTTCAGTGAAGGGAATCTCAGAGTCTCAGATGCCCAGAAAGGAAAAAGAAGATGATAATCTTTTCTGGTACTTTTCATTGCTAAACTTCCTTAGGACTATGTTAGTTTCTGTTATTTTCTGAATAGATACAAATAACTACTACAGATATGTAATGAGGGATGCCTGGGTGGGTGGGTTGAACATCTGCCTTCAGCTCAGATTGTGATCCCCGGGTTCTGGGATGGAGTCCCATATTAGGCTCTTTGCCGGGAGTCTGCTTTACCCTCCACCTGTGTCTCTGCCTCTGTGTGTGTGTGTCAAGTCTCATGAATAAATAAATAAAATCTTAATTAATTAATTAATTAATGTTATGATATACATAGAACATTATATATGATATACATAGAACATTAAATAATGTTATGATAGACATATCTATGAGGATATAACATATCCTCATAGAAAGTGTTGCATCTTTTCAAATGAAAATTAAACTTATTTGGACTCCTCCACTTGGTATTAAAACTCAACTATATATATCTTCTTTGTCATTCTCCTTTCTTTCCTGTAAGAGCATTCTTTAATTACAAAATGGATTATCCTTTTTGTTCTTTTTTTTTTTAACTTTTATTTATTTATGATAGTCACACAGAAAGAGAGAGAGAGAGAGGCAGAGACATAGGCAGAGGGAGAAGCAGGCTCCATGCACCGGAAGCCCGATGTGGGATTCCATCCCAGGTCTCCAGGATCACGCCCTGGGCCAAAGGCAGGCGCTAAATGGCTGCGCCACCCAGGGATCCCCTTTTTGTTCTTTTTTAAAATTGAAGTACAGCTGATGTATAATGTTCTCTTCTTTCAGGTGTACAACACAATGATTTAACAATTATATACAGAATGACTGCTGTAACTGTAGTTGCCATCTGTCACCATACAATGTTGTTACAATATTGACTATCTTCTCTGTGCTGTTCTTTTCATCCCTGTGATTTACTTATTTTCTAACTGGAAGTTTGTACCTCTTAATCCCTTTAGCCCATTTCACATACCTCCACCACATCCCCTTGCACAACCATTCAATTTTTCACTATATTTATTTATGAGTCTTTTTGTCTTTGTTTTTGTTCCTTTTATTTGTTTAGATTCCACAATTCCTATGGTATTTGTTTTTTCGTGTCTGACTTATTTCACTATCTTAACACCCTCTACGTCCATCCATGTTGCTGTAAATAGCACGTTTTCATTCTAACTTATAGCTAAATAATATTCCATCCTCCGTGAACACTACATTTTCTTTATCCATTCATCTATCAATGGACACTTGGTTGCTTCCATGTTTTCGCTATTGTTAAGTAATGCTGCATGTATCTTTTCAAATTGGTGTTTTTGTAATCTTTGTCTAAGTATCCAGAGGTGGAATTACTGGACCGTGTGGTATTTCTATATTTTCAACGTTTTGAGGAAACTCCACACTTTCCACAGTGGCTGCACCAATTTAAATTCACACCAACAGTGCCAGAGGGTGCCATTTTCTCCATACCTTTGCCAGCACTGGTTATTTCTTCCCATTTTGATACTAGCCTTTCTGACAACTGTGTGGTGATAGCTCATGGTGGTTCTGACATACTTGCCTGATGCGCAGTGACTTAGATATTTGCAAGTATCTTTCGGCCATCTGAGAGTCTCTGGGGGGAAAGTCCATTCGGGTCCCCTGCCCTTAGAAATTGGATTTTTATGTGTGCTTGTTTGTTTGTTTTGGGTTGTATGGATTCTTTAGATGTTTTAGATATTAACTCACCCGGTATGTCATTTGCAAACATTTTCTCTCAATCAATAGGTTGCCTTTTAATTTGTTGACAGATTCCTTCACTGTGCAGAAACTGTTTGTTTAGGGGAAGTCCCCGTAGTTCATTTGCTTTTGTTTCCTTTGCCTGAGGAGACAGAGCCTATCTGTGGCCTATGTTCTCTCATAAGAGTTTTATGGTTTCAGGTCTTAGGTATTTAGATTTTTAAACCACTTTGAAAAAAAAACACTTTTTTTACTTTTGTGTATCATGTACAATGTTGTCCAGTTTTCTTATTTTGCACGTAGCTCTCTGGTTTTGCTGGCACTGTTTATTGAAGCGACTGTCCTTTCCCCATTGTATATTCTTGCCTCTTTTGTTGTATATTTTGTAACTGTATATGTATTTGTTTACTTCCGTGCTCTCTGTTCTATTCCATTGAACTTCTGTCTGTTTTTGTGCCACTACCATACAGTTGTGGTTACCACCACCTTCTAGCATAACCTAATATCTGGGACTGTGAAACTTTCAGCTTTGATCTTCCTTCTCAGTTAATTTGACTACCTGAGGTTATTGGTGGCTTCATACAATTTGTACAAGCTTTCTTCCTAGTTCTATGAAAAATAATCTTGGAGTTTTGACAGAGATCCCATTGATTCTGTAGATTGCACTGGATGTGGATTTTTTTTTAACAGTATTAAATCTTCCAATCTAGGAACGTGCTATGCATTTCCTTTTATTTGTGTTATCTTTCATTTCTTTCATCAACATCTCATTGTTTTCAGGGTACAGGTCTTCCACCTCTTTGGTTAATGATATTACTAGGTAATTTATTCATTATGGTGCAGTTGTAAATGGGATTGGTGTGTTAATTTTTCTTTCTGGTGCTTTGTTATTAGTTTATAGAAACAACAGATTTTTGGATTTTAATTTTGTATTCTGCAACTTTATCAAATTCATTTGTCAGGTCTAATAGTTTTTTGGTGGAGTCTTTAGAGTTTTCTTTACATGGTATCATGTCATCTGCAGATATCATGTCATCTGCTCCTATCAATATGAATCCCTTTTATTTCTTTTTCTTTTCTGATTGCTGAAGCTATGATCCCTAGTCCTATGTTGAATAAGAGTGATGAGAGTGAATATCCTTGTCTTGTTTCTGATTTTAGAGGAAATACTCTCCTCAGCTTTCATCAGTGAATATGATGTTAGCTGTAGGTTTGTCACATATGGCCTTTCTTATGTTCCCATAACATAACATATTATGTTATGTTCCCTTCTTTCATTTCTGATTCTGTTTATTTGAATAGTGTACCTATTTTTTTATTGACGAGTCTACAGAAAGGTTTATCATTTTTGTTATTTTTTTTAAAGACCAGCTCCTAGCTTCACTGATCTTTTCTCTTGTCTTTTTTAGTCTCTCTTTCATCCCCCTCCCCCCACCTCAATATTTACTATTATTTACTTTCTTCCATTACCCTTGTCTATTGTTATTTGTCGTTCTTTCAAGGTCTGGTTTGTCCAATATAAGTATTGCTACCCCTCCTTTTTTTTACTCTTATTTGCATGAAATATTTTTTTCTATCCTTTCATTTTTGCTGTCTATATGTATTTAGATCTGAAGAAAGTTATCTGTATGCAGCAAATACATAGGTCTTGTTTGTTTACTAATTGATCAAGTCCCTCTGTGTATTTTAATTGGAATATTTAGGTCATTTACATTTAAAGTAATTGTTAGGGGATCCCTGGGTGGTGCAGCGGTTTGGCACCTGCCTTTGGCCCAGGGCGCGATCCTGGAGACCCGGGATCGAATCCCACATCGGGCTCTCGGTGCATG
Source organism: Urocyon cinereoargenteus (assembly GCA_032313775.1). Lineage (NCBI taxonomy): Eukaryota > Metazoa > Chordata > Mammalia > Carnivora > Canidae > Urocyon > Urocyon cinereoargenteus. The sequence goes on along the minus strand of JAVLSZ010000097.1, from coordinate 733,674 downwards.
GAGCCTGCTTCTCCCTCTGCCTGTGTCTCTGCCTCTCTCTCTCTCTCTGTGACTATCATAAATAAATAAAAATTAAAAAAAAATAAAAAATAAAAAATAAAGTAATTGTTAGTAATATTTTCTTATTAAAATTATGTTATTTAGTTTCTGGTTGTTTTTCACATTCTCTGTTTCTTCTTCTCTTGCTCTCTTTCTATGAACATCTATGATTGATGATGTTCATTAGGTTGGATTTCCTTCTCTTTATTTTTTGTATATAGGTTTTTGATTTGTGATTACCATTAGATTCATACGCAATATCATAAGTATTTCAGTGTATTTTCAGTCAATGGTTCCTTAAGTTCAAACACATTCTACAGCACTACATTTTTACTCCTCCATGCTTTATGTGTACAATGTCACATTTTGTAGTTTCTATATTTTGTGAATTCATAACTCCACACTTTTATATACACACACACACACATATATATATATGTATATATCCTCCACACTTAGCCTTTATATTCTTATATTTACAATGCGTTTGCTTTTTACCAGTGAAGTTTTTTCCTTTCACAACTTTCTTACCTCTGGTTATGGTCTTTTCTTTTCCACTTTTCTTTTCCACTTAAAGAGGCCCCTTGAACATTTCTTGTAAGGCAGGTTAACAGGTAATGAACTGCTTTAACTTTTGTCCAGAAAACTCTTTTCCTGTCCTTCAATTCTGAATGATGACCTTGCCAGAGAAGTGTTCTTTGTTGTAGGGTGGTTTCCTCTTAACTCTATGAGTACATCATGCCACCTCCTTCTGGCTTGCAAAAGATCTGCTGAAAGTCAGCTGACAGCCTTATGGAGTTTCCTCTTGTATGTAAGGAGTTGCTTTATGCTTGTTGCTTTTTAAAGGTTCACTCTTTACTGTTAGTTTTTGCCTTTACAATTATGATGTGTCTTGTTGTGGACCGTCTTGAAGTCATCTTCTTTAGGACTCTCTCTGCCTCTTGGACCTGGATGCCCTCAGGTTACAGCAGTTTTCAATTAATTATTTCATTAAATTATTTCTCCAAATAATTTTTTTGTCCCTTTCTCATCTCCTTCTTGGACCTCTCTAATGCAAACATTAGTAAGCTTTATACCCCACAGATCCCTTAACTTACTGTCATCCCCTCCCCCCCCTTTTTGCTGTTCACCTTCTGTGCTTTCAGTTACCCTGTCCTCCTGATTTGTTGTTCGGCATTTGCTAATCTGTTCTTAATTCCCTCTAGTGTACTTTAATTTTAGTTATTATATTCATTAATTATGATTTGTTCCTTTTTATGTGTTCTATATCTTTTTAAATTACTCAGAGTTTATCCATATTCCTCCAAGTCCAGTGAGCATCTTTATGACCATTATTTTGAACTCTATTGGGTAGGTTGACTGTTTCATTTAGTTCACTGTTTCATTTAGTTCTTTTCCTGAAATTCTGTCTTCTTCTCTTGATTGGAACATACCCATCTGTCTTCTCATTTACTTCCTTCTCTGTGTTTCTACCTATAAATTAGGTAAAACACCTACTTCTCCCAGTTTTGAGGATGTGGTTGTGTGTATGAACTGTGTGTGCCTGGCAAATTTTGGCTGGTTGTTGGGGCTAGAATAGGAGTTGGCTGTGGATCACAGAGCACTCTATGCCAGGGCTACCCTGGTGGCAAGGCTGGAGCTGAAGCAGGCAGCAACCAGGTGGTCCTTGGGCGCTGTCCACTGGGGCTACCCTGGCAAGAGAGCTCGAGCTGGACCATGGCAGAAGTGGGCCATGGCGCTCTGGTGGCATGGCCTGAGCTGAAGGATACAGAGGCCAGGGGATCCTGGGCTGTTTCCTAATTGGGCCATTATGGCAAGATTGCTGGCACTGAGAAGAATGTGGGGCAGGACGCTGCACATGGGGAGCACCCAAGCAGAATCACTGGAACTGAAGCAGGCATGAGCCAGGGTGTCTGGGGGACCCTCTTACCCCGGTGGCCCTGATGAGATGGTTGGAGCTGATGCAGATATGGGCCAGGGCATGGCTGGAGCTGAAGTGGCCATGGGTTGTGAGTGTCCCAGAGTACTTGTGCCTGGGTCACGTTGACAGGATAAGTGGAGCTGTAGTGGTTATAGGGGTTTCCTGGTGCATGTCATACCAGGTCAGCCTTGGTGGGATTGTGGGAGTTGGGGGGAGCCATATGGAGGGGGTAGCTTTGGGGAGATGGCTGGAGCTATTATGGGCTAAAAGCCTAGAGCTTAATGAGGTGTCCCCACTGGAGGACCTAGACCCTACTCCCATCTGCACTATCATGTGGTGAGGGAACAAAAGCAATGGTGTTCACCAGTACCCTTGACCATGCTGAGTTCTAGCATATGTCAACCATTTGGCAGATAATCCTTGGTTAGTAAATGAGTTTCCTCCACTTACAGTCTTATTGCCTTTTAAAGAAATTTTGTTTTGTTTTCTTTTCTTTGTGTGTGTGTTATTGCTGTGTGCAGCCTCTGCAAAACTGCACACAGTCCATGCACTATCACTCACGACACAGTTTACAGCATTAGATTTGGGAGTGTGGGAGTTCCTTTCTTTATTATATCTCTGCCTCTTCTAGTCCCTCCATGCTTGAGGCACAGGCTATTCAATTAGCTTCCCATTTCTTCAAAAGGAATTACCCTGGATATGGGTACAGATTCAGTATCTGTGGGAAAGGGTGAGCTCAGGGTAATTTTACAACCCTCTCTCCTTGGCACTTTTCAAATAGTCGAACAAAACACCAATTCCAACTGTATTTAGTGGTCCTAGAAACCAATATATGGGGGGAGGGCATTATGAGCAATTTCTAGCTAAATGAAGTTAAAAATTGGAACAAAACACCTCCAGAATTTAGAGTGTTCAGTTCTGCTACTAGTTCACAGGGTGCTTCAGTCCACTGTAGAAACTGGTGCCACTCCAAGGAGATGGGTTATTATCAGATACTGCTTCAACAGGGAAAACAAGTCTGTGCCAAGAGTGGGACTTGATGAGCTGAGTGCAGACCGTATTCCTCTTGCAGACTTTTCTAGAGGACCAACTATCTTAATAATCCTTGGAAGCCCTGTAAGTAGCAAGCTCTGCACTGGGTTTAAGGAGTTCAAAGCCTGTCAAGATATAAGGTCCTGCCTCACAACACAATGTTACTGGAGGGCTTATTTTAATAGAATTTCTGGAAATTTATTTATCTATTTTTAAAGATTTTATTTATTTGCTCATGAGAGACACACAGAGAGAGGCAAAGAAATAGGCAGAGGGGAAAGCAGGCTCGCCACAGGGAGCGCAATGTGAGACTCTATCCTGGACCCCCAGGATCATGCCCCGAGCCAAAGGCAGAAGCTCAACCACTGAGTCACCCAGGCATCCCAAATTTCTGTAAATTTAAACAAAAGGCTGTGTAGACTATTAAGACTCATCAGAGGGATCCCTGGGTGGCGCAGCGGTTTGGCGCCTGCCTTTGGCTCAGGGCGCGATCCTGGAGACCCGGGATCGAGTCCCACGTCGGGCTCCCGGTGCATGGAGCCTGCTTCTCCCTCTGCCTGTGTCTCTGCCTCTCTCTCTCTCTCTGTGACTATCATAAATAAATAAAAATTAAAAAAAAAAAAAGACTCATCAGAAACAACAAAAACCTTGTTATTTAGAAGTGTTCACGTAGGACATTTGCACCATGGCAGCAATTCTCAATCATTTTGGCCTCAGGACTCTACACTCTAAAAGGTTATTGGAGAGACCCCAACGAGTTGTTGTTCATATGAGTTTTATCTATTCATGTTTACTATTTTAGAAAGGAAAAATAGGGAGAAGTCAGCAAGATGGAGGGCTAAGAAGTCCAACCATCATTTCCCCCACAAAACCAATATGTAATAAACAACAAACCAACAAAAATAGCTCTTAGAAAGTTCTGCACTGCAATGAAGCAGCAAACAGACACACTGCAGAACTGTGGTTTTGTTTTGTCTTGTTTCATTTTGTTTTGCTTTTAAGATGAGAAGAACTACACAGAAAAGTACAAGAAGTATTTTTCTACATTACCCCATCACCCAGTCCAAAACTACTTGATGTCAGGAAGAATTCCCTCAGAGGGATTTCACCCATGGGATAAAAGAAAACAGGAGAATCCCAGGAGCCTTTGCCAGCAAGGACTCCACAGCCTTAACCAAATGCTGAACCCAGCTGACGGAGCTACTGGAGTCCCCACTGCTGCATGTGCCCACTCTCTGGGTCTTGAGCTACTGCTACAGAGAGATCTGTCCCCAGAGGCCCCGGATACCACTGTGGCCCACTCTCTGGGACTGGGGCATAGTGCCTTGCTACATAGGAAACTGGAGCTGTCATTGCTTTGAGCCCTTCTCTCAGATCAAGTAGTAGCTTTGACACAATACCAAAGTAGAGCTGCTGCTCTGCTGGGCCCAAGATCACAGGTTTCACATGCCATTACTGAGTCTACCTTGCAAGAGACCTATGTCCCAGCCCTAAGGTCATTAGTAATGGCTTTATCCACCACTTCTGGGACCACATGCTGTTGCCCTGCACTCCTGATCCAGGATTCCAACATGTGGCTTTCACCAGCCATCATCAGAGATATATGATGCTGCTGTTCTCAAACTTCCCCCGGGACATAGTTGGGACTTTGACTCACCATTCCCAAGCTGCATTGCAACTGTACCCTGCTCCCGGTGCCCAACCCACCACTGCAGCTCAGGCCCACACTACACCAGCATCCCTGCTCTGTAGCCAGAGGAAATTCTAGAGGATAAGGACTCAGTTCCACAAGAGATATGCATACTTCTACACCTCCAACACCACTGCTACTGCTGCAGCAAGGCACCTATGCTCCCCCATCCAGGTATTTTGGTAGTTACTGATAATAGGTCCTGTTCGTAGGACTTTGGCGCTGCTATTTCTTTGGGTGTAGTGTCAGGTCTGGCCCCAAGAAGTTTCACCTCAGCTAAAACCTCACCCCAAAAAAGAACAGGAGGACCCCATCAGCTTTCACATCTGAAGACCTCTATAACCCTATCCACCACCGCCACCTGCACAACCACTGCACTGTTGGCCACAGAAAACACTTAAAGAGAGGAGGGGAACATGGCTGAAGAGTAGGGTCCCCGAATCACCTGTCCCCACCAAATTACCTAGATCACCTTCCAATCATCCTGAAAATCTACGAATTCGGCCTGAGATTTAAAGAGAGACCAGCTGGAATGCTACAGTGAGAAGAGTTCGCGCTTCTATCAAGGTGGGAAGACGGGGAAAAAGAAATAAACAAAAGGCATCCAAGGTGGGCGGGGCCGCAAGAAGCCGAGCTGAGGCCGGGGCGAGTGTCCCAAGGACAGGAGAGCCCCGTCCCGGAAAAGCAGGAGCTTCACCGACCTTCCCGGGCGGAAAGGGGCCCGCAGGGAGTTAGAGCAGGACCCAGGAGGGCGCGGATGCCCTCGGGCTCCCTGGGACACTAACAGACACCTGGGGCCCGGGAGAGTGCGCGGAGCTCCCTAAGGGCTGCAGCGCGCACGGCGGGGCCGGGAGCAGCTCGGAGGGGCTCGGGCGGCGGCTCCGCGGAGGGGGCTACGCGGCCGGGAGCCCGAATCCAACAGCGCAGGCCCCGGAGCACAGGGCGCCAGGACACAGCCCAGGATCCGGCCTCCCCCGGGACAAGCAGAGACCGGGAGGGCCAGGACCGCAAGGACTCTTCTGCCGGGAGCTGAGCAGATCAGCGGCCCCGCCCCGAAGCCTCCAGGCCCTGGAGACGGAGAGCTCCATAGTTACTGCGGGGGATGAACCCAGGGCTCCAAGGCTGGCCCCGACACTGCGGTTGTTCCTCCATGGGCCTCACGGGGTAAACAACCCCCACTGAGCCCTGCACCAGGCAGGGGCCGAGCAGCTCCTCCAAGGGCTAACACCTGAAAATCAGCACAACAGGCCCCTCCCCCAGAAGACCAGCTAGACGGACAAGTTCAAAGGGAAGTCAAGGGACTTAAAGTAGACAGAATCAGAAGATACTCCCCGACTTTTTTTTTTCTTTTTGATTTCTATTGTTCCCCCACCCTTTTTTTCCCTTTCATTCTTCTTCTTTTTTTTCTTCTCTCTTTTCCTTTTTTTCTACCTTTTTTTTCTTTTTCTCTCTTCTTTCCTTCTTTCTCTCCTCTCTTTTTCTCCTTTTCCCAATACAGCTTGTTTTTGGCCACCCTGCACTGAGCAAAATGACTAGAAGGAAAACCTCACCTGAAAAGAAAGAATCCGAAACAGTCCTCTCGCCCACAGAGTTACAAAATCTGGATTACAATTCAATGTCAGAAAGCCAATTCAGAAGCACTATTATACAGCTACTGGTGGCTCTAGAAAAAAGCATAAAGGACTCAAGAGACTTCATGACTGCAGAATTTAGATCCAATCAGGCCGACATTAAAAATCAATTGAATGAGATGCAATCCAAACTAGAAGTCCTAACGACGAGGGTTAACGAGGTGGAAGAACGAGGGAGTGACATAGAAGACAAGTTGATGGCAAAGAGGGAAACTGAGGAAAAAAGAGACAGACAATTAAAAGACCATGAAGACAGATTAAGGGAAATAAACGACAGCCTGAGGAAGAAAAACCTACGTTTAACTGGGGTTCCCGAGGGCGCCAAAACGGAGAGAGGGCCAGAATATGTATTTGAACAAATCATAGCTGAAAACTTTCCTAATCTGGGAAGGGAAACAGGCATTCAGATCCATGAAATAGAGAGATCCCCCCTAAAATCAATAAAAACCGTTCAACACCTCAACATTTAATAGTGAACCTTGTAAATTACAAACATAAAGAGAAGATCCTTAAGCAGCAAGAGAAAAGAAATCCCTGACTTTTATGGGGAGGAGTATCAGGGTAACAGCAGACCTCTCCACAGAGACCTGGCAGGCCAGAAAGGGCTGGCAGGATATATTCAGGGTCCTAAATGAGAAAAATATGCAAACAACAATACTTTATCCAGCAAGACTCTCATTCAGAATGGAATGAAAGATAGCTTTCAAGACAAGCAGGAAATGAAAGAATATGTGACCTCCAAACCAGATCTGCAAGAAATTTTAAGGGAGGCTCTTAAAATTAACCTTTAAGAAGAAGTTCAGTGGAACAATCCACAAAAACAAGGACTGAATAGATATCATGATGACACTAAACTCATATCTGTCAATAGTAACTCTGAACGTGAACGGGCTTAATGACCCCATCAAAAGGCGCAGGGTTTCAGACTGGATAAAAAAGTAGGACCCATCTATTTGCTGTCCCCAAGAGACTCATTTTAGACAGAAGGACACCTACAACCTGAAAATAAAAGGCTGGAGAACCATTTACCACATTCAAACGGTCCTCAAAAGAAAGCACGGGTAGCCATCCTTATATCCGATAAACTAATATTTACCCCAAAGACTGTAGTGAGGGATAAAGAGGGATACTATCTCAACATAAAGGATCTATCCAACAAGAGGACATAACAATCCTCAATATATATACCCAGAATGTGGGAGCTGCCAAATATTCAAACCAATTAATAACCAAATGAAGAAATACTTAGATAATAATACACTTATAATTGGTGACTTCAAACTAGCTCTTTCTACCCTCGATAGGTCTTCTAAGCACAACTCCAAAGAAACGAGAGCTTTAAATGATACACTGGACCAGATGGATTTCAGAGATATCTTGTTTTTAAATTTTTTTTATTGATTTATGATAGTCACACACACAGAGAGAGAGAGAGAATGAGAGAGAGAGAGAGGCAGACACAGGCAGAGGGAGAAGCAGGCTCCATGCACCGGTAGCCGACGCGGGATTCGATCCTGGGTCTCCAGGATCGCACCCTGGGCCAAAGAAAGGCGCTAAACCGCTGCGCCACCCAGGGATCCCGGATTTCACAGATATCTACAGAACTTTACATCCAAACTCAACTGAATACACATTCTTCTCAAGTGCACATGGAACTTTCTCCAGAATAGACCACATACTGGGTTACAAATCTAGTCTGAACCGATACAAAATGATTGGGATCGTCCCCTGCATATTCTCAGACCAAATTGCCTTGACATTAGAACTAAATCACAACAAGAAGTTTGGAAGAACTTCAAACACGTGGAGCTTAAGGACCATCCCACTAAAAGATGAAAGGGTCAACCAGGAAATTAAGGAAGAATTAAAAAGATTCATGGAAACTAATGAGATTGAAGATACAACCGTTCAAAATCTTTGGGATGCAGGAAAAGCAGTCCTAAGGGGGAAATACATCGCAATATAAGCAGCCATTCAAAAACTGGAAAGAATTCAAATACAAAAGCTAACCTTACACATAAAGGAGCTAGAGAAAAAACAGCAGATAGGTCCTACACCCAGCAGAAGAAGAGAGTTAATTATAATTTGAGCAGAACTCAACGAAATCGAGACCAGAACAACTGTGGAACAGATCAACAGAACCAGGAGTTGGTTCTTTGAAAGAATTAATAAGATAGATAAACCATTAGCCAACCTTTTTTTTTTTTTTAATTTTTATTTATTCATGATAGTCACACACAGAGAGAGAGAGAGAGGCAGAGACACAGGCAGAGGGAGAAGCAGGCTCCATGCACCGGGAGCCCGACGTGGGATTCGATCCTGGGTCTCCAGGATCGCGCCCTGGGCCAAAGGCAGGCGCCAAACCGCTGCGCCACCCAGGGATCCCCATTAGCCAACCTTATTAAAAAGAAGAGAGAGAAGACTCAAATTAATAAAATCATGAATGAGAAAGGAGAGATCACTACCAACACCAAGGAAATACAAACGATTTTAAAAACATATTATGAACAGCTATACGCCATTAATTGGGCAATCTAGAAGAAATGGACGCATTCCTGGAAAGCCACAAACTACCAAAACTGGAACAGGAAGAAATAGAAAACTTGAACAGGCCAATAACCAGGGAGGAAATTGAAGCAGTCATCAAAAACCTCCCAAGACACAAGGGTCCAGGGCCAGATGGCTTCCTGTCGTGTCCGGCGCGAGAGGGTCCAGATTCAGGAACCGAGGGCAAGGGGATGAGAAATAAACAGACAGACTAAAAGTTCATGGGATAGGAGGTTCCATGCAGCTGATGGCCACAACGGACAAACTTTATTTTTGCAAGTAAAGTTCATATAGTCTCCATATAAGCAGGTGACCTATTTCTCTAAGGAGAAGTACAGTTCATGCACAAACATACATTGTCTTTTAAAACTAACAATAGTAAGTACACTGCAAATTCCTGTTACTTGCTTAAGCAGCAGAGCATGAATGCCACATTTAGAATTAACAATGAGTTTCGTTTATTAAGTAATGTCTGCCGAAGCGGTCATATGTCAGACCACTTTCTTGCTTCCATGAAGGGGAAGAAGTAGGTGCAGCCCCAGCAGGTTGGCAAGGCACAACAAGGAGCCTTTGCTCAACCTGAGACCTTGCCTCGCGCCGCGGGGCCACCCCCAACCTCTCCCCCTATATTTTTCAAATGCAGAAAATGAAGTTGAGCTTTGGATGAGTTCATTTGATTGCTAACCTTTTTGCAAAAGCAGGCAAACATTACATATAATGAGAGCAATCCAATTATTAGTGCCAAAAATATCCAGACAGAATGTTTCAGTGAATTAAAGGGATTGAAACCATTTAATTGATCCAATATTTCATTAGCCAGACTGCCAGGATCTTCGTAATGCAACATGCTCTGGCTAATGGCATCTATCTCCTGTTGTAGTTTTAGGAGATCTAAACTAATATTAGCATGATTCCAAACTCCCTGTAAATGCATACGTACATTTTCCCAAGATCCATTAAAGGGGAGTGGGGTAACACAAATATGTTTGTAGGCATCATGACAAGTAAGTTGGGTTATAGTCTTTAATACAACAAATTGATCACCAAGATATAAAACAGCCTCCTTTAAGGCCTCGATTTGTGCCTCAATCTTTTCATCTATTCTTTTTTGAGCATCAAGGGCAATAGTCACATTTCTGGCAAGTTCATTTACATGTTCAGCAGTCTGAGCATTTTCATGCAAGAATGTAACCGATACAGTAGCAGAGGCAATAAGAGTAATAGTGGCTACGATCCCTGCAATAAGGAGTCCAAGAAACCTTCGAGTTCTTCTCAATTTTTTCATCAGTTCTTGAGCCAGCTGCATACCGAAATTTGTATACCAAGGTCCTTTGACATCGACAGAGATCATCCAATACGGAGGTTGTTGCACCAGAAACAACTTGGTATTGAAATCGATCTTCTTATCTACAGGCACGCAGTTTGTTAATATACAAGAGGGGCATTGAATTCGGTAAAAAGTCGAAGTCTTGGTTTTTTTCAAAGGTTACTTGTCTGTTACCTAAAACCAGAAAAAAAGGGGGGAGGGACACAGGCGCGAACGCGAAGAGTAGGATTAAGAATGGCTTCTGGAAAACTTATGCTATCATTAGTATGTATCTGATCAAATGCAGCATAAAGCTTCCATAGATCTTTATGTAATTTTCCTGTACTAGTCAGCAAAGTAGATCGTGGGATAGCTCGAGTATGCTCTTGAAGCTCAGCATTAGGGATGCGCAGGTAACTGGGGGATGACTTTGTAACTGGTTTAATAATGGGGCCTAAAATGGTTGTAGATCTATGATAAGCCGTTCTGGATAGATCAAATATTGGGATATTAATCCCATGTGGGGAGAAAGTTTTTGGTGAATACATCTGACAATCATCAAAAGCATAGGATCCTTCTATTGCATTCCCTTCATAAGGGCATTGAGACAGTGCCATGGGGCTGTCCTTAGGGTTATTCACCCCATCCCCAACTATCTCTAACTTTTGCCAATAGGCCTAAGTATATTTTTGTGTCTATTGAGTTTTCCCTCTTTCGAGGAAGGGGGTCCAAGCAGAATAATTTAAGGTCCTACCTACAGGCGCTGAACCCAAGCAGGAGAGCATAAGCCTCCTTACTTGAGATTCCTTCTGAAAGCAAATTGGTGGGTGAAAGGCCAACCCTGAATAATTAATAGGGGATTGTATGGACGGACAAAAACTAGGAACCCCATTCCCCATAATAGAGAAATTAATATAAACCTTGGGGGTTGGATCTTCCCAAGTTACAGGTTGTGCTACAGGAGGACTGGATAGATAGGCCCAAAAGAGGGCTCCCTCTGTGACAGATGGGACAGTGAGGAGACTAAGACATGCAAGGAAGTGAGCCATGAGAGTGAGTTGTTTACCAGAAGAGATTACCAAACTTGTGGCTTGTGAGGTTAACTTCTTTATTTGTCCCCATGTTGGTAATTCTGTTTTAGGAGTCCTCTTCCTCCGAGGAGTGCATAAGTTCAGCCGACTCATCTTTCTTCTCAGTTTTGAGATATCTCTAATAAATTTGGCTGGGATCCAGCGCGGCGCTTCCTCATCCTGTGGGAAGATACAAGCATATCCTCGACCTTGCCTTAATAAGGGGTCAGGACCTTTCCACTGACCTGTCATTGGATCCTTCCATTTTGCTAAAAGAGGTGGATCGGTATTTTTTCCCCAATGCTTTTCTGATGGTGTGTATCCATCATCATGCACAATCAAAAAATTTAAAATAAATATTGCTAAATCTAAATGCATATGAGGTGAATATTTTATTTTTCCTGCCATAATCTCCCCCTTTTTTAGTTTTTGTAAAGTGTTTTTAAGAGTAAGGTGGGCTCTTTCAATAGCTTGACCCGTTGAATTATATGGGATACCTGTAGTATGTTGAATTTGGAACATATCACAAAAATTTGTAAAGGCTTGGGAGATATAAGCACTCTCATAAAGGCGTGAAAAAGATGATTCTGAACATCAGTAAAGCTTTCACCAGAATGTGCCGAGGCAACACTCATGCCTGAATACGTGTCTATAGAAACATGTATGTATTGTAATTTATTGAAAGAGGAGTAATGTGTTACATCCATTTGCCAAAGGTGATTAGGTAAAAGACCACGTGGATTAATAGCAAAGAGGGAGTATTGATATATTGGGGGCAAAGAGAACAATTTTTAATTATCTGTCTAGCTTGCTCTCTTGTAATACGGAATTGTTTACGAAGCGATTGAGCATTTTGGTGAAAGAGGGAATGGCTTTTAGTAGCCATTTCTATTGGATTTTTAGTGGTAATTATAGAATATAAATGAGTATATCTATCAGCTAAGTCATTTCCCAAGGATAAAGGTCCAGGCAGGCCAGAGTGGGCTCTAATATGAGAAATAAAAATAGGATAACTTCTTTTCAATAATAGTTCTTGCAATCTATGAAAGAGATATGAAAGCTCTTCATCATTAGAATTAATAAAAGAATCAGTCAATATAGGTAACATTCGAGTGATGTATTGACTATCAGAATACAGATTAAAGGGTTCTGGATATATTTCAATAGTTTTTATTACGGCATAAAGTTCAGCCCTTTGAACTGATTTAGTTTTATATTGTAATTGAATGATGTTCTTATGTTGTCTATGTAGATATACAATAGCAATATTTCCATCTTTGTTGGCATCGGTAAAGATGATGGGAGCATTTTCAATAGGCTGATTAGAAATGGTTGAAACGGGCAATGTGGGAATGATAGACAGTCCTTGAAGGAGCTTATCATTGGGGAGGTGAAAAAGAATTTGACCAGGATAATCGGCTATTGACACTTGCCAATCTAAGGATGTTTGGTACGCATCCTCTACCATAGAAGTAGTTAGGAAGGGGCATACAATGTTGTGAGGTTCATGTCCAAATAATTGAATACATCTTTTCCGTCCTTTAACAATTAATAATGACACAAGAGCCAAAGTTGTATTAATTACGCGTAAAACATGCATAGCCAGATGTAACCATTCCAGAGGGCCATGAGATTGCCATAAAACGGCCATAGGAAGGGAATCTGGCTTTAGAATAATCAAATTGACATTTTCAGCTAAATCTCGTTGTTGAAGCTGTGCAGACGATATTTTTTCTGCAATTAAATCCAATGCCTTTTTTGCTTCAAGAGTAAGTTGTCTCGAAGAAGAAGGGGAAGAATCCCCTTTCAAAATAGAAAAAAGAGGCTGTAGCTGTGAAGTGGTAAGAGACAAAGAGGGGCGAAGCCAATTTACATCACCAAGCAATTTTTGAAAGTCATTAAGTGTTTTTAATTGTGATGTCCTGATTGTAACCTTTTGTGGTCTAATACTTTGTTTGCTAATAAGATATCCTAGATATTCAAATGGAGCCTCTCTTTGAACTTTTTCAGGAGCTATTTGAAGACCAGCAGAATTGAGACATTGGGAAAGGAACTGAAAGGCAATAGCTAATTGTTCACTAGTTTCAGTAGCTAATAATAAATCATCCATATAATGAATGCAATATACTCCAGGAAATTGTTTTCTGAAAGGAATTATAGCTCTTCTTACGTACTCTTGACACAAAGTAGGGCTATTGACCATTCCCTGAGGCAGAACAGTCCATTCGTATTGATAATATGGTTCCTGCAAATTCGTAGAAGGTAGGGAAAATGCAAAATGCTCTCCATCTCCAGGGGCAAGAGATATAGTAAAAAAGCAATCTTTCAGATCAAGAACCAACATTTGATAATTTAATGGTATAGCAGAAGGTGAGGGAAGGCCAGGTTGCAAAACCCCCATTGGGAGAATTACACGGTTAACTGCCCTTAGATCTTGGAGGAGTCGCCATTTTCCTGTTTTCTTTTTTATAACAAATATAGGAGTATTCCAGGGGCCTGTGGAAGGTTTTAAATGACCTAATGTTAATTGTTCTTGTATTAAGCTTTCAGCAGCCTCTCTTTTATCTTTTGTTAAGGGCCATTATCTACCCAAACAGGAGTCGAGGTCTTCCATTTGAGAGGCAAAGCATGGGGAGGATTCAATGGCCCTGGCGAAAACCCAAACCCAGATGGGTTTGATATGGGGGCTACAAAGGCAGGTTCACCTTGAAGATTCTTTCCTAAGCCCTTCCCAGGCTGATATCCTTGTTGTATTAATTGATTAAAAGACCAATCATTAGAAAGGGAGAGATTCATTTGAGACAAAACATCTCTTCCCCAAAGATTCAATTCTGTATTTAAAATGAAAGGTTGAAAAACTCCTTGAGACTCATTTGTTAAGTCTTTCCATACAAGCAAATTAGAACTCTGCTCAGGAGAGGAGGCAAAACCTACCCCTTGAATAGGGATGTCAACTGATTTCTTGGGCCACGTTTTAGGCCAGTCATGATTAGAAATAACAGAAACATCAGCCCCAGTATCTAAAAGACCTTGAAAAATCCTTCCATTTATTTCCAAATTAAAAAGGGGCTTATCAGGAGAAATCATTTTTGTCCAAAAAATATTGGTAGACCCAAAGCCCTTTTCTCCTCATTCTTTGGTAAGAGCTTGATTGGAGGTTTTTATTATTGGGAGTAATATTAACTGGGCAATGGGCATTCCTGGTTCCAAAGAAAGAGTACCAGTTGACAATGAAGCTATAATATTAACTTCACCAGTATAGTCGGGGTCAATGACACCCGGGTAAATAATCAAGACCTCATAGTGGAGCTGGAACGACCAAGAAGTAATCCAAAAGTCTCTTTGGGTAAAGGTCCCCAAATTCCTGTGGGTATCTTTTTTGGTAATTGGCCTCCCTCTAAATCATGGGCATGAACAGGAGCTAAATCTAGTCCTGCACTGGCGGAGGTACCGCGGTATAATCTGTCAATTCGAGGGAGGTCATCGGTGTTGGAGACAGGAGTGATGTTTGTTGAGGAAAGAGAGCCGCTATTGTTTGCTGGGGCCGCGGTAGGCCCCCTTTCCAGTTTCCCGAAAGAGGGTTTCCATTTCAATCAGTTTTAGACCTACATTCATTAGCCCAATGGTATCCTCTATGACACCTAGGGCAAATATTTTGGGGCTTCTTAATGTTAGGGGCAGCCTTTTTCTGAGAACATTGATTCTTGAAGTGCCCTATCTGGCCGAATAAGAAGCATTTTTGATTCATTTTCATGTTTGGATTCTTATTTTGCTTCAGTATTTGGGCATGTAATTTTGCAAGGGGAATGCCTTTAAAGGCTGCAGCCAAGGTGACGCCTTGTAAATAAGAGGGTCCTATGTCTGCACAGAGATGCACATAATCTTCAAGGGTCCCCTGATTTTTCCAAGGTCTAACAGCAGCTTAACAAGCAGCATTAGCATTCTCATAGGCCAACTGTTTAACAATTAGCGTCCCTGCTTCTGCATCTGTAACTATCCTCCCGACTGCTGTTAAAAGACCAGCCACGAAATCAGAATAATTTTCTTCAGGCCCTTGTCGTATTTTAGATAACTCTTGAGTGCGGGTATTTCCCACAGGCAATTTTTTCCATGCGGACAAGGCACAACTGTTAATCTGAGTGTATGCAACCTCTATAAAGTCTAATTGTAGTCCAACATCATAATAAGGACCAGAACCTGTCAATATATTATAATCAACAGGAATATTGGTTCTGTGATTGTAACTGGCTTGTTTTTCTGCGTTTTCTGAAAATTGAGTTTTCCATAACAAATTATCTCCTGGCGAGAGACATGCTTGAGCAACAACTCTCCAATCTCCAGGGCATAAGGCTTCTCGAGTGAGGTTGTCAAGCATGGATAAAGTGAAGGGGGCAGTAAGACCATATTGAGTACAGGCTTGATTAAGATCTTTCAAAACTTTAAAACTTAGGGCAGTATAAGTACGTTGTCCTCCCTGAACAGTAACAGGGTATAGTTGAAAATCAGAGACATCTTCCCTATTTTGTGAAGCTTGAAAAAGAGTGTGTTGTAAAGGAGTAACACCCTTTACGGGATAAGAGTCATCCCCATGCACTGGGAAAAGGCTCCGAGGTGCCTTCTCAGTTTGCACTGCAGAAGAATGCAACAAAGGAGGGGGAGGAGGTTTAGCATGATTTAAAACAAACACCTCTTCCCTTCTGTCCTCAAGGTAAGGACCATCGAACCATCGAATGGATCCCCATCTTCATTATCTATCCTAAGAGACAGTTTATGTAATGGAGGGGTATGGATTTTCTGATCTTTCAAACTCCCTTCCGCTGAGGGCAGAGGTTCTTTCTCCCTTTTTGAATTTAAAGAGATAATTTCAATAGAGTCTGTAGGATCCAAAACCTCTTTTATACAATTCCATGTGGTCCATATGTCAGGAGGTAATTGCTCACTTCTTATTTGTACTCATTTTTTAAAGTTTGACCAACTCTTTGCCAAT
Organism: Urocyon cinereoargenteus; assembly: GCA_032313775.1. Lineage (NCBI taxonomy): Eukaryota > Metazoa > Chordata > Mammalia > Carnivora > Canidae > Urocyon > Urocyon cinereoargenteus. The sequence continues at coordinate 717,451 of JAVLSZ010000097.1, read as the reverse complement.
CTGAAAGATTTACCAAGCCTTGGTCTGGGAACCAGGGGCATATTACTCTAACAGTGTCAAAGAACTTATCTAAAGAACTATGAGAAACCTTAAATCCCTTTTCCCTTAAAAGAGCCTGCAGAACTTTTAGAAAATACCCATGTTCTACAGATTGCCTTTGTCCCATGATTATTTTACTCCTATCGCTCACGGAGCCGCCGTGATCCCCTTACCTGTATAGTAGAAACTTCCTCTTTCACTTTGTCTCAGGTCCCTGTTCGGGCGCCACTTGTCGCGTCCGGCGCGAGAGGGTCCAGATTCAGGAACCGAGGGCAAGGGGATGAGAAATAAACAGACAGACTAAAAGTTCATGGGATAGGAGGTTCCATGCAGCTGATGGCCACAACGGACAAACTTTATTTTTGCAAGTAAAGTTCATATAGTCTCCATATAAGCAGGTGACCTATTTCTCTAAGGAGAAGTACAGTTCATGCACAAACATACATTGTCTTTTAAAACTAACAATAGTAAGTACACCGCAAATTCCTGTTACTTGCTTAAGCAGCAGAGCATGAATGCCACATTTAGAATTAACAATGAGTTTCGTTTATTAAGTAATGTCTGCCGAAGCGGTCATATGTCAGACCACTTTCTTGCTTCCATGAAGGGGAAGAAGTAGGTGCAGCCCCAGCAGGTTGGCAAGGCACAACAAGGAGTCTTTGCTCAACCTGAGACCTTGCCTCGAGCCGCGGGGCCGCCCCCAACAGCTTCCCAGGGGAATTCTATCAAAAGTTTAAAGAAGAAATTATACATATTCTCCTAAAGCTGTTTGGAAAGATAGAAAGAGATGGAATACTTCCAAATTCATTCTATGAGGCCAGCATCACCTTGATTCCAAAACCAGACAAAAACCCCACCAAAAAGAAGAATTACAGACCAATATCCCTGATGAACATGGATACAAAAATTCTCAACAAGATACTAGCCAATAGGATCCAACAGCACATTAAGAAAAGTATTAACCATGACCAAGTAGGATTTATCCCCTGGACACAAGGCTGGTTCAACACTCGTAAAACAATCAATGTGATTCATCATATCAGCAACAGAAAAACCAAGAACCATAAGATCCTCTCATTAGATGCAGAGAAAGCATTTGACAAAATACAGCATCCATTCCTGATCAAAACTCTTCAGAGTGTAGGGATAGAGGGAACATCCCTCGACATCTTAAAAGCCATCTACGACAAGCCCACAGCAAATATCATTCTCACTGGGGAAGCACTGGGAGCCTTTACCCTACGATCAGTAAAAATACAGGGATGTCCACTCTCACCACTGCTATTCAACATAGCACTGGAAGTCCTAGCCTCAGCAATCAGACAACAGAAAGACATTAAGGCATTGAAATTGGCAAAGAAGGGATCCCTGGGTGAAGCAGCGGTTTGGCGCCTTCATCTGGCCCGATCATGGAGATCCGGGATCGAATCCCACGTCGGACTCCCAGTGCATGGAGCCTGCTTCTCCCTCTGCCTGTGTCTCTGCCTCTCTCTCTCTCTGACTATCATAAATAAATAAAAATTAAAAAAAAATTGGCAAAGAAGAAGTCAAACTCTCCCTCTTCACCGATGGCATGATACTCTACATAAAAAACCCAAAAGACTCCACCCCAAGATTGTTAGAACTCATACAGCAATTTGGTAGCGTGGCAGGATACAAAATCAATGCCCAGAAAGCAATGGCATTTCTATACACTAACAATGAGACTGATGAAAGAGAAATTAAGGAGTCAGTCCCATTTACAATTGTACCCAAAAGCATAAGATACCTAGAAGTAAACCTAACCAAAGAGGTAAAGGACCTATACCCTAAAAACTATAGAACACTTCTGAAAGAAATGGAGGAAGACACAAGCAGATGGAAAAATATTCCATGCTCATGGATTGGCAGAATTAATATTGTGAAAATGTCAATGTTACCCAGGGCAATTTACACGTTTAATGCAATCCCTAACAAAATACCATGGACTTTCTTTAGAGAGTTAGAACAAATTATTTTAAGATTTGTGTGGAATCAGAAAAGACCCCGAATAGCCAGGGGAATTTTAAAAAAGAAAACCATATATGGGGGCATCACAATGCCAGATTTCAGGTTGTACTACAAAGCTGTGGTCATCAAGACAGTGTGGTACTGGCACAAAAACAGACACATAGATCAATGGAACAGAATAGAGAACCCAGAAGTGGATCCTCAACATTATGGTCAACTAATATTCGATAAAGGAGGATAGACTATCCATTGGAAGAAAGACAGTTTCTTCAATAAATGGTGCTGGGAAAATTGGACATCCAAATGCAGAAGGATGAAAATAGACCACTCTCTTGCACCATACACAAAGATAAACTCAAAATGGATGAAAGATCTAAATGTGAGACAAGATTCCATCAAAATCCTAGAGGATAACACAGCCAATACACTTTTTGTTTTTGTTTCTTTTTGTTTTTCTTTTAATTTTTATTTATTTATGATAGCCACAGAGAGAGAGAGAGAGAGAGGCAGAGACACCGGGAGAGGGAGAAGCAGGTTCCATGCACCGGGAGCCCGATGTGGGACACGATCCCAGGTCTCCAGGATCGCACCCTGGGCCAAAGGCAGGCGCCAAACCGCTGAGCCACCCAGGGATCCTGCAACACCCTTTTTGAACTCCGCCACAGTAACTTCTTCCAAGATACATCCACGAAGGCAAAAGAAACAAAAGCAAAAATGAACTACTGGGACTTCATCAAGATAAGAAGCTGTTGCACAGCAAAGGATACAGTCAACAAAACTAAAAGACAACCTACAGAATGGGAGAAGATATTTGCAAATGACGTATCAGATACAGGGCTAGTTTCCAAGATCTATAAAGAACTTCTTAAACTCAACACCAAAGAAACAAACAATCCAATCATGAAATGGGCAAAAGACATGAAGAGAAATCTCACAGAGGAAGACATAGACATGGCCAACATGCACATGAGAAAATGCTCTGCATCACTTTCCATCAGGGAAATACAAATCAAAACCACAATGAAATACCACCTCACCCCAGTGAGAATGGGGAAAATTAACAAAGCAGGAAACAACAAATGTTGGAGAGGATGCAGAGAAAAGGGAACCCTCTTACACTGTTGGTGGGAATGTGAACTGGTGCAGCCACTCTGGAAAACTGTGTGGAGGTTCCTCAAAGAGTTAAAAGTAGACCTGCCCTACGACCCAGCAATTGCACTGTTGGGGATTTACCCCAAAGATTCAGATGCAATGAAACGCCGGGACACCTGCACTCTGATGTTTCTAGCAGCAATGTCCACAACAGCCAAACTGTGGAAAGAGCCTCGGTGTCCACTGAAAGATGAATGGATAAAGAAGATGTGGTTTATGTACACAATGGAATATTACTCAGCCATTAGAAACGACAAATACCCACCATTTGCTTCAACGTGGATGGAACTGGAGGGTATTATGCTGAGTGAAGTAAGTCAATCGGAGAAGGACAAACAGTGTACGTTCTCATTCATTTGGGGAATATAAATAATAGTGAAAGGTAATATAAGGGAAGGGAGAAGAAATGTGTGGGAAATATCAGCAAGGGAGACAGAACATAAAGACTCCTAACTCTGGGAAACGAAATAGGGGTGGTGGAATGGGAGGAGGGCGGGGCTGAATGGGTGACGGGCACTGAGGGGGACAGTTGTTGGGATGAGCACTAGGTGTTATTCTGTATGTTGTCAAATTGAACACCAATAAAAAATTAATTAATAAAAAAAAAGCATGCCGTTACAGAAAAATAAACTCACAAAGAAATGGAGCAATAGAGGGTGTAAGGAAAGACTAGAGGAACCAGAAAACAATGAGCAAAATAGGAATCCTAAGTCGTTATTTATCAATAATTATTCTAAATATAAATGCTTTCAGTTCTACAATTAAAACGCAGAAGAGCTGAATAAGTAACAACTTAAAAGAGACCCAATTCTATATTGTCTGGTAGAGATTCATTTCAGCTCCAAATTCCCACATAAGCTCAAAGTGAAAAGGGGGGTGGGGGAGGGGTGTTGAGAGGATGGGGACAGGGGGAGGGAATTTATCAAAATGAAAACTAAAAGGAAACACGAGTCAGTACACTTACATCAGACAAAATAGATTTCAGGTCAAAAGATTGTTAACATAAGCCAAAGGAGGTTGTTTTATAATGACAATATGGTCAGTCCACCAAAAAGGATTTTTTTTAAAAGATTTATTTTTTTATTTATTTATGATAGACACACAGAGAGAGAGAAAGAGAGAGGCAGAGACACAGGCAGAGGGAGAAGCAGGCTCCATGCCAGGAGCCCAACGTGGAACTCGATCCCCGGACCCCAGGATTGCGCCCTGGGCCAAAGGCATACGTGAAACTGCTGAGCCACCCAGGGATCCCCCCAAAAAGGATTTTTAAATGCATATGTAGTTAATACTGTAGCACATAAATATATTTTACAGCTTGTAGGCACAAAAGAGAAAGCAACGCAGTAATAATGCGGGGCCTCAAGTCTCCACTTTAAACAAGAGATAGATCATTCTGACAGAAAATCAATTAAAAAAATATTGGACTTGAACTATACTTTAAACTGAAATTACCTAACAGGAACACCCAGAGTTTTCCATCCAACAGCAAAAGAAAACACATTTTTGTCAAACTCACACGGAGTAGTGTCCAGAATAGATCTATGTTAGGTCACAAAAACAAGTCTGAACAAATTTAAGATGACTGAAATCACATCAGGTATCTTTTCTGACAGGCATGTTATGAAACAAGAAATTGGTAAGAGAAAGCTGGAAATTGACAAGTATGTGGAAGTTAAGCAATATACACCTAGGAAATCAATAAATATTGAAACAAATAAAAAGGAAAACTATACACCAAAACTTTTGAGATGCATCAAAAGTATTCCAAGAGGGTATTTTATAGTGATAAACGGCTATGTTAAGAAAATACCTCAGAAAAAAAGAAAAAAAACCCCACCAAATCCATCTCACATATCAAAGATCCAAAAAGGGGGGGGGGGGTAGAGGAGGAGTAAGAACAAACTGAGCTTGAAGTTTGCAAAAGGAAGGAAATAATAAGGATTATTTTTAGTTGGGGTGAAGGGCATAGTAGATGGCATAGTAGGAGGTCCCTATGCTCATTGTGTTCTGCAATCAAAACTAGAGAACTACCATTTCATTCTGAATACCTAACAAACAAATCCAAGGACAGACAGGACTCCAGGACTCCAGGGAGAGAAGAGGCCACACTGAAGAAAGCAGAAGTGTGGAGAGAGCAATTTTGAGTGCAGAGGAGGGGAGAGAGTGCCTTGGTCATGGAGAAGGGTAAGAGAGGGAGGGGAGCACTAAGGGGGACACACAAGAACACTCCCCCAAAGTCACTGGCTTTTAAGAAAACAAGAAGGGCTCATTTTCGTGAGTTTTTGCAACCAGCAGGGCTGGAGCTTCAAAGGTCAGCGGGCTTGGCTGTGATAGAGGCTTGAGAACACTGAACTACTCCTGTAGAGAAAACAGGCAAACAACCCTAGGGGCAGGTGGCATGACCTGCACCTGGGACACAAGGTGGGGAGTTATTCCCCTTTCTTGGAGTGCATCCATGAGAGGTATTATTTGCAGAGACACCGCTCCAGAGAAAAAGGAGCCAGCAGGTGCCATTTCCCTTCCCTGCCCCTCAGCATAAATGCACAGCCACCTACCAAGGGCACCTCTGCTCCAAGCCTGGCTGCCTGGCCCACATTCTCCAGGTCATATACCCTGCACTATGGTGCAGCTGCCCTTCTCACTCCTCTCTCAGTCCCAGTGCAGTGAGACCCTCCTCCCCCTGTAGAAGTTGCACACACCATGTCCCTAGAGCCTGGGGTACTGAAAGTCATGTTTGGTGGTGGGAGCCCAGAAGCCTGGAGGCAAGACGGCAAACAGTCTACAGGCAGATAATGTTAAGGCAGACACCTGGGGGTTTCCTGGGACACATGGAGAGGTTATTCACTCTTCTCCAGGAGCTTCCCAGAGTGGCAAGCACAAGAGACCATTTGTTGTGCCCAAGATCGCGAATCCGAGAAACCGCCAAGAAGCCGACACCGACGCAAACACACGAGGGTTTATTTACAAGCTCGAGCCTGGGTCCAAGTATACCCGAGCAGCGGAGAAGGGACTTGGACCCCGAGACTAAGAGGCTTAGCAACTTTATAGGGGCCAGTGGCCAATGGGATACGCAGAAAGTTGCACAGTCACGTTAGTCCACTGAGCCGGATTTCCGGTTAGGGTGTGCCCTGGTCTTTGACTAGGGAGGGGCAGTATCCCTGAGCCGGATTTCCGATTAGGGTGTCTGACTTTGGGGCGGGGCAGTGCCCTAAGTAATAAGCAGGTCAGCACAAAGTGGGTGCAGCCCAAAATAGAGTCAGTCCTGCTCTGCTTGTCCAGGGGTAGGGGATTTCGTTAGATTTCCTGGGTCCCACACATTCTCCAGGGACAAAAGGGCTGGCAGGTGCCACTTTCCTTCCCTAACCCTCAGGATAAACACAAAATCATCCTTGCTGCCACAGTGCAAACCCAGGCTGCCTAACCTGTTTATACCAGGTTTCACCCCTGCACTCTACTGGTACTGCCCTTCATGATCAACTCTGCCTCAGTCCCAGTGCAGCAGGCCCCTTTCACCAGAAGACCAGCAGGAACCACACCAAATCTACCCACCAGAGAGCTCTCCAAGCCTTCAGTTCTAGTGGAAGTAACATCAGGTCTCAAGCAGATCTGAGCACACCTACTTAAAATTTGCCACACTGTGGACAGGAACCAAACACTGCCCAATGCAGGCAAGGAGAGCCTCTACAGATGACCAGCCTACAGGACACAGCAAGCAAAACCCAGCAGCAGAGTTCACACAGCCTGCACTTCCTGACAGTGACAGTGGCCCTGGACACTACAGAACCTATTCTTCATAAAGCCATTACTCTCAGAAGCAAGAAATGTAATATAGGCTTTTCTAACACAGAGAGGAAAGCAGAGACTTAGCCAAAATGTTGAGACCAGTGAGTTCACCCCATATGGAACAGCAAGATAAGGTTACAACCACAGATCTAAGTGAAACAGATATAAGTAATAGAGCTGATCGGGAATTTCAAGCAACAATCATGAGGACACACCCTGGGCGTGAGAAAAGAATGGAAGTTGTATGGAAGGCTCTTACCAAAGAGATAAAAGAGGCAAAACAAAACAAAACAATCCATCAGAGATGGAAAGTGAAATCACTGAGACTGGAAAGCAGCTGGATGGAATGACCACAAGGATGGAAAAAGCAGAGGAACCACAAGTGATATAAAAGAGAAAATAACGGAAAATAATGAAGCTGAACAAACAAGAGAAAGAAGAATTCTGAATCACAAGAATAGACTTAGGAAACTCAGTGACTCCATCAAACATAACATTTATATCATAGGAATCCCAAAAGAAAGAGAGAGAGAAAAGGGGGCAGGCAATTTATATGAGGAAATATAGTTGACCACGTCTCTCATGTGGGGAAGAAAACAGACATCCAGATCCAGGAGGTACAGAGAACTCCCATCAAAATCAACAAGAGCAGGACAACACCACGACATATTGTACTTAAGTTTGCAAAATACAGAAACAAATAAAAAATCCAAAAAAGCAGCAGGACAAAGTAGTCCTTAACTTATAAGGGAAGAGCTATAAGCCCAGCAGCAGACCTCTTAGCAGAAATTTCACAGGCCAGAAGGAAGTGGTATGATATATTCAGCATGCTGAATGGGGAAAATCTGGAGCCAAGGATACTCTATCCAGCAATGTTGTCATTCTGAATAGAAGTATAGATAAAGAGTTTCCCACAAAACCAAAAACTAAGGGAGTTTGTGTCCACTAAAAGTATTTAGTATTTCTGCAAAATACTAGAGGGGAGTGAGAAAACGTCTAGAAAGAAACACAGAAAACCTTCAGAAACAATGAAGAAACAAACAATAAAAAGGCACTAACTTCAGATCTATCAAGCACCATCACTCTGAATGTAAATGGACTAAATGCTCCAATCAAAAGATATAGGGAGTCAGAATGGACAAAACAATAAGATACAATGTATGTCCAGCAAGAAGGTCTAACAATTGTAAATAATTAGCTCTGAACTCAGCAGCACCCAAATATATAAAACAGTTAATAAAAAAACATGAGGGAACTCATGCACAATAACACAATAATAGTAGGGGACTTTTACCATCCTCTCCTTACATCAATGCACAGATCATCTAAGAAGAAATCAACAAATAAGCAAAGGTTCTGAATGACACACTGGACCAAATGGACTTAACACATATGTTCAGAGTACTTCATACTAAAGCAGCAGAATACACTCTTTGTGAGTGCATATGTTACATCTTCCAGAATAGATCACATACTGGGTCACAAATCTGCCCTCAGGTACAAAAACACTAGGAACATACCATGCTTGTTTTCAGACCACAACACTGTGAAATTTAAAGTCAACCACAGGAAAATATGTGGAAAGACCGGTAATACATGGAAGCTAAACAATAAGCTACTAAAGAATGAATGAAAAAAAAAAAAGAATGAATGGATCAACCTGGATATAAAAGAAGAAATTTTAAAATACATGGAATCAAAGAAAATGAAAACACAACAGTCCAGAACCTATAGGATATGGCAAAAACAGTCCTAAAAGGGAGGCATATACCATTATGGGCCAATCACAAGAAGTAAAAATATTCTCAAAAAAGCAACCTAACCTTATATCTAAAGGAGCTAGAAAAAGAACAACAAATAAACCCTAAAGCCATCATAACGAGGGGAATAATAAAGTGTATGCAGAAATAAATATTAGACAAACAAACAAGGAGACCCTGTAGAACAGATCAATAAAACAGGAGCTGGTTCTTTGAAAAATTTTAAAAGTTGATAAACCTGTAGCCAGACTTCTCAAAAAGACAGAGAAATCAAATCAATAAAATCATGAATGAAAGGGAAGAGATCACAACCAACACCTCAAAAACATAAACTATTATGAAAGAATATTATGAAAACTTTATACTAACAAATTGGATGCCTGGAAGAATAGAAACATGTAAACACCACAAGGGAATCAAGAAGGTAGCTTGAATAGACCATGAAGCAGCAAGAAAACTTAATGAGTAATCAAAAATCTCTCAATGAGAGTACCTGGGTGGCTCAGTCTGTTAAACATCTGCCTTCAGCTCAGGTCATGGCCTTGGGATTGAGATTGAGCCCTGGGATTGAGCCCTGCACTGAGCTCCCTGCTCAGTGGGGAGTCTGCTTCTCCTTTTCCTTACACCTATCCCCAACACTATTGTCTATCTCCTAAATTAAAAAAAAAAAAGTCTAGGCCCAGAGGGCTTCCCAGGGGAATTCTACGAGACATTTAAAGAAGAGTTAATAGTAATTCTTTTGAAACTGTGCCTAAAAATAAAAATGGCAGGAAAACCTCCAGTGTAATTCTACAAGTCCAGCATTGCCTTGATTCCAAAACTAGACAAAGACTCCACCAAAAAGTAGAATTAGAGGCCAATATCCCTGGTATTAACATGGAAGCAAAAATTCTCCACAATATTGTAGCTAATCAGATGTCATTACATTAACAGAATGATTCAATGTGACCAAATGGGATTTATTCCTGGGCTTCAGGGGTGACTCAACATCTGCAAATCAATCACATGATACAACACATTAATAAAAGAAAGGACAAGAATGATAGGATCCTCTCAATAGAAGAAGAAAAAAGCATGAGACAAAAGACAGCATCCTTTCATGATTAAAAAAAAAAAAAAAAAAAGACCCTCAACAAAGTAGGAATAGAGAGAAGATACCTGAACATCATAAAGGCCATATGAGTGGCCCACAGCTACTATCATCCTCAGTGGGGAAAACAGAGCTTCTCCTCCACAGTCAGGAACAAGACTTTCACAACTGTTACTTAAGATACTCTGGAAGACCTAGTTATAGCAATCACACACAAAAAAAGGGTATAAAAGAAATCCAAGTTGGCAAGGAAGGAGTCAAACTTTTGCTCTTCAATGATACCATACTCTATTTAGAAAACTCGGAAGACTCCACCAAATTTGTCTAGAACTCATATACACAAATCGAGTGAAGTTGCAAGATATAAAAGCAATGTACAAAATCTCTTCCATTTCTATACACCAATAATAAAGCAGCCAAGAGAGAAATCAAGGAATTGAACCCATTAACAATTGCAACAAAACCCATCAGATGCCTAGGGATAAACCTAACCAAAGGAGTAAAAGATGTATACTCTGGGGCAGCCCCGGTTTAACACTGCCTGCAGCCTGTGGTGTGATCCTGGAGACCTGGGATTGAGTCCCACGACCGGCTTCCTGTATGGGGGGCCTGTTTCTCCCTCTGCCTGTGTTTCTGCCTCTCTCTCTCTCTCTCTCTCTCTCTCTCTCTCTGTCTCTATGAATAAATAAACGAAATCTTAAAACACACACACACACACACACACACACACTCTGAAAACTATAGGACACTTCTGAAAAAGTTAAAGATGACACAACTAAATGGAAAACATTCCATGCTAATTGACTGGAAAAAACAGTGTTAAAATGTCAATACTATGCAAAGCAGTCTATACATATAATGCAATCACCACCATTGAGGTGCCTGGGTAGGTCAGTCCCTATAGCATCTGGATTTGGCTCAAGTCATGATCTCAGGATCTTGGGAGTCTGCTTTTCCCTCTCACTCTGCCTCTCCCCTCGCTTGTGCTTGCTCGCTCTCACTCTCTCCCTCTTTCAAACAAATAAATAAAACCTTTTTAAGAAAATCACCAGCATTTTCCAGAGCCACAACAATCCTAAAATTTGTAAGGAACCACAAAAGACCCCAAAAGTCTTTGAAGTCTGACTCAGACTTCAAAAAAGAAAAGCAGGGCAGCCCTGGTGGCGCAGCAGTTTAGCGCCGCCGGCAGCCCGGGGTGTGATCCTGGAGACCCTGGATGGAGTCCCACGTCGGGCTCCCTGCGTGGAGCCTGCTTCTCCCTCTGCCTGTGTCTCTGCCTCTCTCGCTCTCTCTGACTGAATAAATAAATAAATAAATCTTAAAAAAAAAAAAAAAAAAAGCAAATCTGGAGACATCACAATAGTGGGCGTCAAGCTATAGTACAAAGCTTGATTACGAAGTGAATCAATACACCATGGTATTGGTACAAAGGTACATCTATAGATCAATGGAACACAACAGAGAATCCAAAACTGAACCCACAACTGTATAGTCAAGTAATCAACAAAGCAGGAAAGACTATCCAACAGAAAAAAAGTCTCCTCAACAAATGGTGTTGGGAAAATTGCACAGCAACATGCAGACAAATGAAATTGGACCACTTCCTTACACCATCCACAAAAGTAACTTCAAAATGGGTGAAAGAGGGATCCCTGGGTGGCACAGCGGTTTAGCACCTGCCTTTGGCCCAGGGCGCGATCCTGGAGACCCGGAATCGAATCCCACGTTGGGCTCCCGGTGCATGGAGCCTGCTTCTCCCTCTGCCTATGTCTCTGCCTCTCTATCTCTCTCTCTCTGTGACTATCATAAAATAAATAAAAAATTTTTTAAAAATGGGTGAAAGAGCTAAATGTGAGACAGGAATTGATCACTTTTACCCTGGCCTGTAGGAACTTCTTAGACATTTCACCAGAGTTAAAGGAAACAAAACTAAAAATAAACTATTTAGTTTAATCAAGATACAAAGTTTCTGCACAGGGAAGGAATCTTGCAAACAACAAAACTAAAAGGCAACCTGCAGAGTGAGAAAAGATATTTGCAAAATGACATATCCGATAAAAGGTTAGTATTCAAAATCCATACCGAACTTACCAAACTCAACACCCCTCAAAATAAATAAACCAGTTAAGAAGTGGGCAGATTATATGAACACACATTTCTCCAAAGGCGGCATTCACATGGCTACCACACACAGGAAAAGATGCTTAGCATCAGTCCCCATCAGGGAAATGCAATAGAAACCACCTCAGATACAACCTCACACTCGTCAGAATGGCTCAAATCAATAATACAGTAAACAACACATGCTGACAAGGATGTAGAGAAATTTATACTGCTGGTGGGAATGCAAACTGGTGCAGCCACTCTGGGAAACGGTAAGTAAGTTCCTCAAAAGTGAAAACTAGAAATACTCTCCCTGAGTAGAGTAGATGCACTATCAGAGATTTGCTGAATGGATACAAGAATACAGATGGAAGCAATACACACACCCAAATGTTTAAAGCTGTATTATCAATGATAGCCTAACTATGGAAAGAACCCAAGTGTCCACTGACTGCTGAATGGATAATGAAGATGTGTCTTCATGTGTGTCTGTATGTATACACACACAAACACACACACACACACTGGAATATTACTTAGCCATCAAAAAAGAATGAAATCTTGCCATTTGCAATGGTGCAGAAAGAGCCAGGGAGTACTTTGCCAAATGAAAACAGTCATTCAGAGACGTAAATACCATATGATTTCACTCATATGTGGAATTTATGAAACAAGACAGATGAACATGGGGAGGAAACGAAGATAAGAAGCAAATCCTAAAAGAGGCTCTTAACTCTAAAGAATAAACTGAGGGTTGATGGAGGTAGTTGGGCGGGGCATTGGACTACATGGATGATGGCTATTAAGCAGTGCACTTGTGAAGAGCACTGGGTTTGTATGTAAGTGATGAATCACTAAATCATAGACCTGAAATTAATATTACCCTCTATGTAAACTACCTGGAATAGAAATAAAAACTCGCAAGAAAAAACAAAATAATGGAACAGGAGATAAATAAAGATAAATAAAAGTAAAACAAGATAAATAACAATGGATGAAGGATCTGAGAGGACATTTATCCTAAGAAGATATTCAAATGGCCAGATGGTATATGAAAAAGTACTCAACATCACTAGTTATTAGGAAAGCGCAAAACAAAATCACAATAAGTTATTACCTTAGACCAGTCAGAATAGCTAGTAGGAAAGATAGGAGAAAACAAGTACTGGCAAGCATGGGGAGAAAAGGAAAGCTCATATACTAACATTAACTATAAATGCAAATGTAAATTGTTTCAGTCATTTTGGAAAAGAAAAAATTAAAAATAGAACTGTATATGATCCAACAATCCCATTCTTGATATGTACATGAAGGAAATAAAATCAGCATCTCAGAGAGATACGTGCACCCTCCTGTTCACTGAAGCATTGTTTACAGGAGCCACGACATGGAAAAAAACCTAATGCCGTTACGTAGATGAGCAGGTAAGGAAATGTGCTGTGTATACAAGTTATGAACAAAGGATTATTACTTGGCCACGGAAAAGAAAAAAATCTTACCCTTTGTAAGAATATGGAGGAAACTGTATGAAATTAAATTACATAAAATAAGCCCAAAGGAGAAGTATTGTATGTTGTCAGTTACAAAGGCAAAAATTTTTAAACATGATCTAATAAAAAGAGAAAATGGAATGATTGTTGTCATGATCTGGGAGAGGGATACATTTGTGTCAGGTAGAACAAAAATTGTGAGGATAATGACTGGTGATGATTATAGTTCATTATTTGGTACTGTGTACATAAAAGTTGCTGAAGTAGAAAAGTTGAGGTGGTGGAGTAGTAAGGGGGCCCTGGGCTTGCACCATCTCTGATCACAGCTAGCTCAACATCAAATCATTTTGAAAAACTAAGATATTGATGCGAGGCTTAAGAAAACAGTTTGCACAGGTGGAGGGAGAGAACGTGATAATGTGAAGTTGAAAGATGTGAATTGAAGAAGAGAAAGCCACAGTGCTACAGAGGGAAGAGAGCCCTTTTTCTTGCAGAGAAGTCAGGAAGGGGGGGGAAGGGCAGAAACGGTAGCATATAGTATTTGCAGAAGAGACTGTGTTGTTGGAATCCCCAGGGTCACACTAGGAGTATCTTTGGAGGAGAGTACATTGCCTCTCCAAGGACAAAAGACTTGACAGAAGCTATTGACCAGTCATTCAACAGCAGGGGACAGAGGCACACACAAAGCGCAGGTAAACTGCTCAGTGCTTTTCTCTGTACTTCACCACACACTCCAGACACCTGCATGGCTGTGTGACTGCTTTTCTAGGACAGAATCATGTGGGGAGAAATGCTGCAGGGCTGTCCTCTTCTGGGGAAGGGAATGGGTACTTTGGATTTGGAGTTTTGAATGCCAACCACTGACCAGAAAACATGGGGGAACTGTGGTGCTGGGTGTGCTGGGCATAGAGAACGTGAGAGCAGGGATCTGATTAAAGACTAGGACCCAGTGATGGGCACTGAGGTGGGCACTTGATGGGATGAGTACTGGGTGTTATTCTATATGTTGACAAATTGAACACCAATAAAAAATAAATTTATTTTAAAATATAAATAAAGACTAGGACCCAGGAGGGGGGATTGTTCACTTTTCTGTGAGGGCTTCTAGAACAGCCGTGGGCCTGAGTTCCCCTCCTTAAAGATGAGAGCACAGGATGATGCAATCTGTCACTCCCCAGCCGCAACTAATAGCATGGTGGGACTTCAAAGAGAAAGACATCGTATCTAGTAGAGGCAACAGTAACTTACACCAAACTCTGTCACCCTGTACCCTACATGGAGGGGGATCTATACCAGAGCAGGTCTGGCTGGGGGCCAGTGCAGAGGCTGTCTCCCCAAGGTGACACAAAACCCGCACAAGTACCAAGTTGACTGATCTGATCCTACATTAATTCATAGCACTGTCTTCAGTCCCGGTGCAAATAGGATCAGGCGTTCTTCCCTTCTTTTTCTTTTCTTCTTTTTTTTCCTTTGGAATCAGGATGATCCTTTTTTGTGTGTTTCCTTTTCTCATTGTTTGGTTCAGGCTTCATTTTGTTCTTTTTGGGTGTTATTGTTGTGTTTTTTTTTTTTTTCCTTTTTTTCTCTTGGTATCAGGCTTCAATTTCTCATCTGTTTGCTTTTTTGTTCATTTTCCTGTCTCTTTTCTTGGGTCAGGCTTTTCCCCTCCTTTAATATCAGGCCTACTTAGCACAGAAATCAAAGCACACCAGGATAAAGTCCAAACACTTCCCAAAGCAACTAAGGAGGAGCTCTTCAGAGGCCAGACCAGTGAGAAAGAGCAGCTATAATGGAACAGCAAAGTGCACACAGCATACAACAGAAACACTCCCTAAAGGGCCAGGCCCTGAAAGCATATGACCCCTTCTTAATATAATATTATCCTGAGGTGCAGGAAACATAACAAGCTTTCATAACATGCAAGAAAGAAACTTAGCCAAAATGGCAAGATGGAGGAATTCTCCCCAAAAGAAAGATCAGGAAGAATTCATAGTCAGGGACTTGCTGAAAACAGATAGAGGCAATATATCAGAATAAGCATTTAGATCAACAGTCTTAGGACTACTAGCTGGATTTGAAAGAAGCATAGAAGACACCAGAGAAGTCCTAGCTGCAGAGATAAAAGACCCACCAACTATTAAGGCTGAAATGAAAAATGCTAAACAGAAATGTAAAACAACTGGGTATCATCACAACAAGACCTGAAAGTTGAGGACAAAACAGGTCCTATAGAACACAAAATGATGGGAGGAGGGGCAAGATGGCGGAAGAGTAGGGTCTCCAAATCACCTGTCCCCACCAGATTACCTAGATAACTTTCAAATCATCCTGAAAATCTACGAATTCGGCCTGAGATTTAAAGAGAACAGCTGGAATCCTACAGTGAGAAGAGTTCGTGCTTCTATCAAGGTAGGAAAACGGGAAAAAAGAAATAAAGAAACAAAAGGCATCCAAGGGGAGGGGCCCCGCGAGGAGCCGGGCTGAGGCCGGGGCGAGTGTCCCCAGGACAGGAGAGCCCCGTCCCGGAGGAGCAGGGGCTGCACCGACCTTCCCGGGCGGAGAGGGGCCCGCAGGGAGTTAGAGCAGGACCCAGGAGGGCGGAGATGCCCTCGGGCTCCCTGGGACACTAACAGACACCTGCGCCCCGGGGAGTGCGCCGAGCTCCCTAAGGGCTGCAGCGCACGGGGGGGGGAGCTGCCATCCGAGGGGCTCGGATGGCAGCTCGCGGGAAGGGGGCTGCGCGGCCCCGGGAGCAGCTCGGCGGCGGCGGCTCTGGCAGAGGAAGAGGCTCCACGGAGAGGTGGCTGCGCGATCTGGAGCACTAATCCAACAGCACAGAGCCGAGAGCACAGGGCGCCGGGACACAGCCCAGGATCCAGCCTCCCCCGGGACAGGCAGAAGCCGGAAGGGCCCAGGACGGCAGGGACGCTCCTGCCCCGAGCTGGGCAGATCAGCGGCCCCGCCCCGGAGCCTCCAGGCCCTGCAGACCGAGAGCTCCGGAGCTGCCCCGCCACTGCGGTTGTTCCTCCTGGGGCCTCACGGGGTAAACAACCCTCAATGAGCCCTGGACCAGGGGGCAGAGAAGCTCCCCCAAGTGCTAACACCTGAAAATCACCACAACAGGCCCCTCTCCCAGAAGACCAGCTAGACGGACAAGTTCCAGGGGAAGTCAACGGACTTAAAGTAGACAGAATCAGAAGAAACTCCCGCGTTTTTTTTTTGGTTTGTTTTGTTTTTGTTTTTTGTTTTTCGTTTCTGTTTTTGTTTTGTTTTGGTTTGGTTTTTGCTTTTTGATTTGTTTGCTTCCCCCACCCTTTTTTTTTCCCTTTCTTTCTTTTTCTTTCTCTTTTTATTCTCTTTTTTATTTTCTTCTTCCTTTTCTCTTTTTTCTTTTTCTCTCTTCTTTTCTTTCTGTCCTCTCTTTTTCTCCTTTTCCCAATACAGCTTGTTTTTGGCCACTCTGCACTGAGCAAAATGACTAGAAGGAAAACCTCACCTCAAAAGAAAGAATCAGAAACAGTCCTCTCTCCCACAGAGTTACAAAATCTGGATTACAATTCAATGTCAGAAAGCCAATTCAGAAGCACTATGATAGAGCTACTGGTGGCTCTAGAAAAAAGCATAAAGGACTCAAGAGACTTCATGACTGCAGAATTTAGATCCAATAGGCAGAAATTAAAAATCAATTGAATGAGATGCAATCCAAACTAGAAGTCCTAAAGACTATGATTAAAAAGGTGGAAGAATGAGGGAGTGACATAGAAGACAAGTTGATGGCAAAGAGGGAAACTGAGGAAAAAAGAGACAGACAATTAAAAGACCATGAAGACAGATTAAGGGAAATAAACGACAGCATGAGAAGAAAAACCTACATTTAATTGGGGTTCCGGAGGGCGCCGAAAGGGCCAGAGGGCGAGAATATGTATTTGAATAAATCATAGCTGAAAACTTTCCTTATCTGGGAAGGGAAACAGGCATTCAGATCTAGGAAATAGATGCCCCCCTAAAATCAATAAAAACCGTTCAACACCTCGACATTTAATAGTGAAGTTGGAAAATTCCAAAGATAAAGAGAAGATCCTTAAAGCAGCAAGAGTCAAGAAATCCCTGACTTTTATGGGGAGGAATATTAGGGTAACAGCAGACCTCTCCACAGAGACCTGGCAGGCCAGAAAGGACAGGCAGGATATATTCAGGGTCCTAAATGAGAAGAACATGTAACCAAGAATACTTTATGCAGCAAGGCTCTCATTCAAAATAGAAGGAGAGATAAAGAGCTTCCAAGACAGGCAGGAACTGAAAGAATATGTGACCTCCAAACCAGCTCTGCAAGAAATTTTAAGGGGGACTCTTAAAATTCCCCTTTAAGAAGAAGTTCAGTGGAACAATCCACAAAAACAAGGACTGAATAGATATCATGATGACACTAAACTCATATCTTTCAATAGTAACTCTGAACCAGAACAGGCTTAATGACCCCATCAAAAGGCGCAGGGTTTCAGACTGGATAAAAAAGCAGGACCCATCTATTTGCTGTCTACAAGAGACTCATTTTAGACAGAAGGACACCTACAACCTGAAAATAAAAGGTTGGAGAACCATTTACCATTCAAATGGTCCTCAAAAGAAAGCAGGGGTAGCCATCTTTATATCAGATAAACTAAAATTTACCCCAAAGACTGTAGTGAGAGATGAAGAGGGACACTATATCATACTTATCCAAGAGGTGGACTTAACAATCCTCAATATATATGCCACGAATGTGGGAGCTGCAAAATATTTATATCAATTAATAACCAAAGTGAAGAAATACTTAGTTAATAAAACACATATACTGGGTGACTTCAATCTAGCTCTTTCTATACTCGATTGGTGTTCTAAGCACAACATCTCCAAAGAAAGGAGAGCTTTAAATGATACACTGGACTAGATGGATTTCACAGATATCTACAGAACTTTACATCCAAACTCAACTGAATACACATTCTTCTCAAGTGCACATGGAACTTTCTCCAGAATAGACCACATACTGGGTCACAAATTGGGTCTGAACAGATACCGAAAGATTGGGATCGACCCCTGCATATTCTCAGACCATAATGCCTTAAAATTAGAACTAAATCACAACAAGAAGTCCGGAAGGACCTCAAACACATGGAGGTTAAGGACCATCCTGCTAAAGATGAAAGGGTAAACCAGGAAATTAAGGAAGAATTAAACAGACCCATGGAAACTAATGAGAATGAAGATACAACTGTTCAAAATATTTGGGATGCAGCAAAAGCAGTCCTAAGGGGGAAATACATCAGAATACAAGCAGCCATTCAAAAACTGGAAAGACTCAAATACAAAAGCTAACCTTACACATAAAGGTGCTAGAGAAACAATAGCAGATAGATCCTACACCCAGCAGAAGAAGAGAGTTAATAGGGATTTGAGCAGAACTCAATGAAATCGAGACCAGAAGAACTGTGGAACAAATCAACAAAACCAGGAGTTGGTTCTTTGAAAGAATTAATAAGATAGATAAACCATTAGCCAACCTTATTAAAAAGAAGAGAGATAAGACTCAAATAATATAGTCATGAATGAGAAAGGAGAGATCACTACCAACACCAAGGAAATACAAACGATTTTAAAAACATATTATGAACAGCTATACGCCAATAAATTAGGCAATCTAGAAGAAATGGACACATTCCTGGAAAGCCACAAACCACCAAAACTGGAACAGGAAGAATGGAAAACTTGAACAAGCCAATAACCAGGGAGGAAATTGAAGCAGTCATCAAAATCCTCCCAAGACACAAAAGTCCAGGGACAGAAGGCTTCCCAGGGGATCTATCAAACATTTAAAGAAGAAACCATACCTATTCTACTAAAGCTGTTTGGAAAGATAGAAAGAGATGGAGTACTTCCATATTCATTCTATGAGGTCTGCATCACCTTAATTCCAAAACCAGACAAAGACCCCACCAAAAAGGAGAATTACAGACCAATATCCCTGATGAACATGGATGCAAAAATTCTCAACAAGATACTAGCCAATCAGATCCAACAGTACATTAAGAAAATTATTCACCATGAACAAGTAGGATTTATCCCCAGGAAACAAGGCTGGTTCAACACTCGTAAAACAATCAATGTGATTCATCATAACAGCAAGAGAAAAACCAAGAACCATATGATCCTCTCATTAGATGCAGAGAAAGCATTTGACAAAATACAGCATCCATTCCTGATCAAAACTCTTCAGAGTGTAGGGATAGAGGGATCATTACTCGACATCTTAAAAGCCATCTACGAAAAGCCCTCAGCAAATATCATTCTCAATGGGGAAACACTGGGAGCCTTTCCCCTAAGATCAGGAACAAGACATGGATGTCCACTCTCACCACTGCTATTCAACATAGTACTGGAAGTCCTAGCCTCAGCAATCAGACAACAAAAAGACATTGAAGGCATTCAAATTGGCAAAGAAGAAGTCAAACTCTCCCTCTTCACCAATGACATGATACTCTACATAGAAAACCCAAAAGCCTCCACCCCACGATTGCTAGAACTCATACAGCAATTTGGCAGCATGGCAGGATACAATCAATGCCCAGAAATCAATGGCATCTCTATACGCTAACAATGAGACTGAAGAAAGAGAAATTAAGGAGTCAATCCCATTTACAATTGCACCCAAAAGCATAAGATACCTAGGAAGAAACCTAACCAAAGTGGTAAAGGATCTATACCCTAAAAATTATAGAACACTTCTGAAAGAAATGGAGGAAGACACAAACAGATGGAAAAATATTCCATGCTCATGGATTGGCAGAATTAATATTGTGAAAATGTCAATGTTACCCAGGGCAATTTACACGTTTAATGCAATCCCTATCAAAATACCACGGACTTTCTTCAGAGAGTTAGAAGAAATTATTTTAAGATTTGTGTGGAATCAGAAAAGACCTGGAATAGCCAGGGGAATTTTAAAAAAGAAAACCATATCTGGGGGCATCACAATGCCAGATTTCAGGTTGTACTGCAAAGCTGTGGTCATCAAGACAGTGTGGTACCGGCACAAAAACAGACACATAGATCAATGGAACAGAATAGAGAACCCAGAAATGGACCCTGAACTTTATGGTCAACTAATATTCGATAAAAGAGGAAAGACTATCCATTGGAAGAAAGACAGTCTCTTCAATAAATGGTGCTGGGAAAATTGGACATCCACATGCAGAAGAATGAAACTAGACCACTCTCTTTCACCATATGCAAAGATAAACTCAAAATGGATGAAAGATCTAAATGCGAGACAAGATTCCATCAAAATCCTACAGAACTCAGGCAACACCCTTTTTGAACTTGGCCACGATAACTTCTTGCAAGATACATCCACGAAGGCAAAAGAAACAAAAGCAAAAATGAACTATTGGGACTTCATCAAGATAAGAAGCTTTTGTACAGCAAAGGATATAGTCAACAAAACTAAAAGACAACCTACAGAATGGGAGAAGATATTTGCAAACGACGTATCAGATAAAGGGCTAGTTTCCAAGATCTATAAAGAACTTCTTAAGCTCAACACCAAAGAAACAAACAATCCAATCATGAAATGGGCAAAAGACATGAAGAGAATCTCACAGAGGAAGACATAGATATGGCCAAGAGCATGCAGAGCATGAGAAAATGCTCTGCATCACTTTCCATCAGGGAAATACAAATCAAAATCACAATGAGATACCACCTCACACCAGTGAGAATGGGGAACATTAACAAGGCAGGAAACAACAAATGTTGGAGAGGATGCAGAGAAAAGGGAACCCTCTTACACTGTTGGTGGGAATGTGAACTGGTGCAGCCACTCTGGAAAACTGTGTGGAGGTTCCTCAAAGAGTTAAAAATAGACCTGCCCTACGACCCAGCAATTGCACTGTTGGGGATTTACCCCAAAGATTCAGATGCAATGAAACACCGGGACACCTGCACCCCGATGTTTCTAGCAGCAATGTCCACAACAGCCAAACTGTGGAAAGAGCCTCGGTGTCCACTGAAAGATGAATGGATAAAGAAGATGTGGTTTATGTATACAATGGAATATTACTCAGCCATTAGAAACGACAAATACCCACCATTTTCTTCAACGTGGATGGAACTGGAGGGTATTATGCTGAGTGAAGTAAGTCAATCGGAGAAGGACAAACAGTGTATGTTCTCATTCATTTGGGGAATATAAATAACAGTCAAAGGGAATATAAGGGAAGGAGAAGAAAAAGACTCCTAAGTCGGGTAAATGAACTAGCGGTGGTGGAAGGGGAGGAGCGCGGGGGGTGGGGGTGAATGGGTGATGGGCACTGAGGAGGGCACTTGATGGGATGAGCACGGGGTGTTATTCTGTATGTTGTCAAATTGAACACCAATAAAAAATTAATTTATTAAAAAAAACAAAGCTGTAATCATTAGGACAATATGGTTTGACACAAAAACAGATACACAGTTCGATGGAACAGAATAGAGAAACTATAAATGAACCCACAACTGTAAGGTCAACTAATCTTTGACAAAGCCATATCCAGTGGAAAAGAGTCTCTTCAATGAATGGTTTTGTGAAAACTGGACTGTATCCTTTGCGTGGTATTTTTATATTCTTGGGTAGGTAAATACCTAGCACAATTCCTGAATCACAGGGTAATTCCGTTTTTAATTATTTCAAGGATCTCCATATTGTTTTTCAGGGTGGGTACACCAATTTGCATTACCACCACCAATGAATGCAAAAGGGTTTCCCTTTCTCCCAATTCTCACCATAGCCTGTCGTTACTTGATGTTCTGATTTTAGCCATTTTGACAAAGGTTAGGTGATATTGCATTCTTGTTTTATTTTCATTTCCCTGATGATGTATGATGTTGAGTATCTTTTAAGTAGCTGATGGCCATCTGAATGTCTTCTTTGGAAAAATGTTCATGTCTTCCGGCCATTTCTTAACTAGATTATTCATTTTGATGATGTTGAGTTCTTTAGATTGCTTTAAGTTTTGTTGTTTCCTTCACTTTCAATCTTGCTGAAGTCTCAATAGTTCATATTTGTGTTTCCCTTACCTCAGGGGCCATATCCAGAAAGAAGTTATGTCCAATGTCAATGAAGTTGCTGCATATGTTGTCCTCTGGGATTTTTATGCTTTCCTGCTCACATCTGGGTGTTTTCACAATAGGTCAAAATACTTATTTTGAATGTATTTTTGTATATAATATAAGGAAGTGGTCCAGTTTGTCTTTTCCCCATTGGATATTCTTTCTAGGTGTATTGAAACTAAAGTAAACCTGTTGCTTTGGGTTCATTTCTGTGTTTTCTATTCTTTTCCATTGATCTATATGCATCTATTTTATGTCAGTAATATGCCGTATTGGGACTCCTCAGTAGTTGAGTGTTTGGCCCAGGGTTTTGAGATCAATCAAGTCCTACATCAGTTTCCCTGCAGTGAGCCTGCTTCTCCCCTCTGCCAATGTTTCTGCCTCTGTGTCTCTCATGAATAAATAAAAATCTTTTTAAAAAAAAGAATATACTGTCTTGATCACAGTAAGTTTAGCATATAATTGAAGTCTAGAATTGTGGTGGTGTCAGCTTTGCTTTTCAAGTTGCTTTATTTGGAATATTTTGTGGTTCCATATGAATTTGAGGACTGTTTGATCTTGCTCTATGAAAAATGCTGTCAGTATTTTGATAGTATAGCATTAAATGTGTATATTGTTTCAGGTAGTATAGATACTTAAATTCTTCGGGATCCCTGGGTCACTCAGCAGTTTGGCGCTTGCCTTTGGCCCATGTCGGGCTCCCGGCATGGAGCCTGTTTCTCCCTCCTCCTGTGTCTCTGCTTCTCTTTCTCTCTCTGCCTCTATGTCTATCCTAAGTAAATAAATAAATAAATAAATAAATAAATCTTAAAAAAAAAAAAGAATTAAAAAAATTCTTCTTCCAATCCATAAATACAGAATATCTTTCCATTTCTTTGTATTGTCTCCAATATCTTCAACCAGTACTTTACATTTTTTATTACAGCTGTTTCACCTCTTTGGTTAGGTTTATTCTGAGGTATCATAATATTTTTCATACAAGTGTATATCAGACTGACTCCTTAATTTCTTTCTGCTGCTTCATTATTGGTGTAGAGAAATGCAAGAGATTTCTGTAAACTGATTTTCTAACCTGCAACATTACTGAATTTGTTTTGTAGTAATGCTTTGGTGGAGTCTTTAGGGTTTTCCATATATACTGTCACGTCACCTGCAAATAGCAAATGTTTTACCTTTTCACTACTAATTGGGATGCTTTTTCTTGTCTGATGGCTCTAACTAGAACTTCCAGTAATATTCTGAGTAACACTGGTGAGAGTAGATATCCTTGTCTCGTTTTCAACCACAGAGGACAAGCTGTTTGAGAATGTTATCTCAGGCTTTTTCACAGATGGCCTTTATTACAGTGAGGAACATACCCTCTCAACCATCTTTGTTGTAGGTTTTTATTACAACTGGATATTGTACTTTGTCAAATGCTTTTTCTGCATCTATTGAAAACTGTGTGGTTCTTATCCTTTTATTAATGTGCTGTATCACATTGATTTGACAATACTGAACCACCCCTGCAATCCAGGAATAAATGCCAGTTGATCATAGTGAACAAGTTTTTAAAATGTATTTAGGATTCAGTTTGCTAGTATTTTATTGAGAATATTTGCATTCATATCTGCCAGAAGACATATAGGCCTTTAATTCATTTTGAGTGGAGCTGTTATCTGGTTTGGTATTAAGGAAATGCTGGCTCATAGAATGAATTTGGAAGTTTTCCTTCTTTTTCCCTTTTTTGGTATAGTTTGAAAATAGTAGGTATTAACTCTTCTTTAAGTATTTGGTAGAATTCTTGAGGCTATGAGGTTTGGGATTTTTTTTTTATAATCTATCTTTACTGCTTTACTGACACAATTTCTTTGCTGGTTATTCAAGTTTTTCTTTTTCTTTCAGTTTTTTTACTTCTTCTTTATTTCTTCTTCTTTCATTTCTTCCATGTTATCCTAACCTTCTGGAATGTAGTTTTTCTTAAGTCTGTTATAGTCATTTTCCCATAACCCTAACCCTACTGTTAAGGTATTATTTTGTGACCTATATGTGATCCTGGAGAATGTCCCATGTATACTTGAAAAGAAAGTGTATTCTGCTGTTTTAGGATAGAATATTCTAAATATTTACATGAAGTGCATCCAGCCCAGTGTGTGTCATCAAGGGAATTGTTTTCCTTCTTTCTTTTCTTTTTTTTCCCCTTCTTTATTTTCCATCATATATGCATGTATGTGTATTTATACACATACAGATTTTCCATCATTTATGTATACACATACACATATATAGTATTTGTGTTTACATACATACAAATACACACACATATTTGGGTATTACCATTTTGGAGATATAAATATTCAAATTGTTAGGTCATCTTTATGATCACACAGAGCACTTCTTTATTGATAGATATCCATTTATTCCCTTTTTTCTTTTTTAGATTTTTACTTTTTGAGAGGAAGCAAGTGAGAGAGAACAGCAGGAGGAAAGAGAGAGGGAAACCAGGCTTCCTGCGGGGAGCATGACACAGGACTCGATCCCAGGACTGTGGGATCACAACCTGAGCTAAAGGCAGACACTCAACCACTGAGCCACCCAGGAGCATTTTCTCCTATTTTATCACTTGTTTTGTGGTTCTTTCTATAGATTTCGCTGATCCTTTCTTGTCTGTGTCATTTTTGGTGTCTCTACTCAAATGTCCCCTTTAATACTTATTGCAAGGCTGGTTTAGAAGCCACAAATTCCTTTAGTTTTCATTTGTCTAGGAAACCATCTCTCCTCCTATTCTAAATGATAGCTTTGCTGGGTAGCCAATATTCTTGGCTGCAGATTTTTCCCATTCTACACTTTGAATATCTCATGCCACTTCTTTCTGGTTTGTTAAGTTTCTATTAAATCTCCACTAGCCTTACAAGTCTTCTTTTGTAAGAAATAAAAGATAAAAATAAAAAAGATCTTATTTATTTAATCATGAGAGACAGAGAGAGAGAGAAAAAGAGAGAGAGGAAGAGACACAGGAAGAGGGAGAAACAGGCTTCCCACAGGTAGTCTGATATGGGACTCACTCCCAGGACCCCAGGATTACACCCCGAGTCAAAGGCAGACACAACCAATGAGCCATCCAGGCATCCCCTTCTCTTGTATATTAAGGACTTCTGTCTTGCAGCTTTTAATATTTTATCTCTGCATTTTACAAATTTAATTACAATGTGGTTATGTTGACCTGCTTTTTGTTCCTTGTGCATACTGAATTCTGGATGTCTGTTTCTTCACCAAGATAAGGGAAGCTTTCAGCTCTTATTGTTTCAGATTTGTTCCTTGTGCATACTGAATTCTGGATGTCTGTTTCTTCACCAAGATAAGGGAAGCTTTCAGCTCTTATTGTTTCAAATAAATTTACTGTGCCCTCTTCTCTCTTCTTCTGGGACTCTTACAACATTGGTGCTATTAGTTTTGATGGGGTCACTGAATTCCCTCGGCCTATCTATCATGGATGCTATTCAGCCATAAAGAGGAAAGAAGCCTCACCATTTGTGATTAACATGGACCTAGAAGTGTTATGCAAAGAGAAATAGACTGGACAGAAAAAGACAAATACCATGTAATTTCACTAATGGAAAATCTAAAGAACTAAGACAAAATGCAGAAAGAGACAACTATAGAACTGATGGTTGACAGAAAGGAGGAGACATGGGTATGGGCAAAATCAGTGAAGTGAAGTATGAAATATAGGCTTCCAAATATGGATGAATAAGTCACAGCAATCAAAAGTATAGTATGAGAAATATAGTGAATGGCATTTTAACTGTTGTATTGAGACAGGAGGTAGCTACACCAGCAGTGACCATAGTATATACTTGTCGAGTCATTATGTTGGACTCCTGAAACTAACATTAACATTGTGTGCCAAATATACTTAAAGTTTTGTCTAAATATAGGGTATGAGGTATGATTCAATAACTAACAAATTTTAAAACTATGCAGACATCACCATAATCCAGTTTTAAAATGTTTTCCTCATTCCAAGATCCAAATACCCAGGTAAACTAACATGTGTATACCAATGTAACATGCATAACTCCCAAATTGAGTTGTGACATCTATCTTCCTTTTCTGTATGAGGACTTTAGGGGGGGATATTTTTTCCTCTTAATATTTGATAACACTCATTAGTGAGTTTGGATTTTGCTCTCTGGAAAGATTTTTAATTACTAACTTCCTTCACTTATCATAGGTTCAATTTCAGTTTTCATTAATTAATTCATTCATTCATTCACTGATTTACTTACTCACTCAAGTAAGCTCCATACCCAGTGTGGAGCCCAATGCAGTTCTGAACTCACAACCCTGATCAGGTCTGAGCTGAGATCAAGAGCTGGACATTTAACTGACTAAGCAAGACACTCAGGCACCCCAGATTTTCATTTCTACATATATTTTTAAGATGTAATTTATTTGAGAGAGTGATAAAAATACAAGCCATTGGGGTTCAGGGCAGAGGGACAGGGAGAAGTGGACTCCCCACTTAGTAGACAGACCAACATGGCACTCAATCCCAGGTCTCCAGGACATAACCTGAGCCAAACACAGACACCTCACTGAGCCACCCAGGTGCCCCCTCATTTACATTTTAAATTGCAATATAATTCACACAATACAGAAGTTAGTTTTAGAGCTTATAAATCCACGGTTTTAGTATATTCACGAGGTTATGAAAATGTCACTTCTACTTCTATTACCACCATCTAACTGCAAAACATTTCAACCCCCTAAAGAACGCTTATCTATTAGCAGTTATCCTCCTATTCCTCCCACCCCATCATCTCTGGCAACAACTATGTTACTGTCTGTATGAACACATCTCTTCTGGATATAATATATAAATAAGTCATACAATATTTGGTTTGTTTTGACTGGCTCCTTTCATTCAGTAAATGTTTTGGAATTTCATGCTTGCCATAGTATGTGTCACTATTCATTACTCTTTAAGACTAATAGTCTAGTAGATACAACATACTATATTTTGTTAATTTATTCAACAGGTGAAGGGCATGTTAGTTTTTGCCACTTCTTGGGGATTTTATAAATGATGGTTCTAAGAACATGTGTGTATAAATTTATATATATGCACAACTATATGTATATGGGATGGGGAGGAGAGGTGCGCACATACGTATCCGCATGCATGTGCGCATGCGTGCATACACACACGCAGACACAGCCAGGGAGAGATTATTCGATTTTATGGTAACACCATAGTTAGCTTTTTGAGAAACTGCTAAAATGAATCCTATAGCAGCTGCACCATTTTATGTATCACTAAATAATATATCCATTTCTACTTTCTTTATATCTTCCCCTATAATTCTGTTTTAAAATATAAGGGTTTTTGTTTTTTTAAGTTATTAACTGTAATAGTGAATGTGAAGTTGTAGTTCAGTATGGTTTTGATTTGCAATTTCCTAAGACTACATGAAAAGTGTCTTTTCAGGTCAGCTAGCCACCTGTGTCTCTTCTTTGGAGATCTGCATGCCTATTCAAATTTTTCACCTGTATTTTAACACGATTGTTTTTCAGTTTGAGTTTAAGAGTTCTATTTATTTTTATTTTTTTAAGATTTTACTTATTTATTCAAACAGAGAGCGTGAGAGAGAGGCAGAGACACAGGCAGAGGGAGAAGCAGGCTCCATGCACGGAGCCTGCTATGGCACTCGATCCCAGGTCTCCAGGATCAGGCCCTGGGCTAAAGGCAGAGCTAAACCGCTGAGCCACCCAGGCTACCCAAGTTTAACAGTTTTAAGTAGAAGTTCTAGATACAAAATCCTCATCAGATACATGTTTTGCAAGTATTTTCTTACATTATGTGGGCTGTTCTTTATTTCTTAATAAGCAAACTAAATTTTATTTCTTTCAAGTTAACAGATTTTAATATCATTCATGTAAAATTTCTTTGGTTGCTTGTAATTTTATTGTCACTCCTAAAAAACCACTACATAATCTAATGTCACAAATATTTGCAGCTATATTTTCCTCTCAGGTAAGGCCTGTGCTCAAATTTTTTTTTTAAGAGTGTATTTATTTATTCATGAGAGACACCGAGAGAGAGAGGCAGAGACATAGGCAGAGGGATAAGCAGGCTCCCTGTGAGGAGTATGATGTAGGATTCGATTCCAGAACCCTGGGGTTATGACCTGAGCCAAGGGCAGATGCTCAACTACTGAGCCACCTAGGTGCCCAGCCTGTGTTCAATTTTAAGCTAATTTTTGTGTATGATGTGTGGTAAGGACCCAACTTGTTTTGCATGTAGGTACATACCTGTTCCTGCACCATTTGCTTAATTACAGATAAAGAACTTTAATTTTTATAGTCTTATTGAATAATAATATTTTTGTTGAAAATCAATGAATAATGTGCTTACTTTCTTTTTTTTAATATTTTATTTATTTATTCATGAGAGACATAGAGAGAGAGACAGAGGCAGAGACACAGGCAGAGGGAGAAGCTGGCTCCATGCAGGGAGACAGACTTGGGACTCGATGTCGGGTCTCCAGGATCATACCCTAGGCCGAAGTGGCGCTAAACCGCTGAGCCACCCTAGCTGCCCCAGTGTGTTTACTTTCAAAGTAGAATTTTCCCAATTATTCTTATCAGAATCCTAGCTGTTTGAGGGAATTCTTATTAAAAAAGAAATCAGAGGGCAGCCCCGGTGGCTCAGTGGTATAGCACCGCCTTCAGCCCAAGGTGTGATCCTGGAGACCCGGGATCAAGTCCCACGTCGGCTTCCCTGCATGGAGCCTGCTTCTCCCTCTGCCTGTGTCTCTGTCTCTCTCTCTCTCTCTCTTTCTATGTGTCTGTCATGAATAAATAAATAAAATCTCTAAAAAAAAATCAGAAACACAGTCTTTTAATGCTTAGCCTGACTTCTAATAGAATCCCTGTGATCTATCTCACTTCTGCACTCTGCATAAAGCAGAGTAAAAAAGTCATTCTGTCTGTAAGAAGGGTATGTTCTCTCTTCAATTTTTCTCATGGAGAATGATGAACACGAAAGAAGTTTTCAGAGAGAGAAACAGGAGCTAAAGAGAAAACTAGTGGGGATTGTTCCCAGAAGGTACAATCAACACCTGCTATGGGCTAACAGATCCTAAGCACTACCAGGACTTCATCATTGCTGTGGACTCATGTCATAGCATTCTTCTCTTTCCAATATTGATGATTCAATGCAATTTTATGGTCCTACTCCAGGAATATATACTGGTTGGCTTGGAGAGTAAAGATAATTTATGTTTCAGTTTATAGTTCACTAGATGTGATGATTCAATCCATATTGGATAGAAAGAAAAAAAAAAAACAACCAATCCTCAGAGACACAGAACTTTGAGCAAGATGTAGTAATTTTATAAGTCTTAAGAGGTTATATTTCCTAAAAATGACAATATTCTATTGGAAAAAAATATTCTACAATTGTTTAATAGTCGTGTAAATAAGTGAATAGATTAAGAAAAACTGTTGGCTCTTAGTTTTCATTTCCTCATCTCCCTAAGAAATAGAATCCTCAACTGTTGGGTAAGCACTATCCACTCTGAATAAAGGTCAAATATTACCCAGCCTGTCTTGAACCTAGGTACAGATATATGACAAAGTTTGGACCAATTAAATGTTAGCAGAGGCAGTATAAAGCTTTATGATTATTCCCTTAGGCTGCGGAATGTTCTTCCCTTCTCCAGTCTCACTTCCCATATGCTATAAATTTGAGTGATATCAGCAGTACCCTAGATATGGTGGAGCAACTTTACAAAAGGAACCTGGACCCTTGGGATGGTGGAGATTCAGAACTAGCTCTGGACTGAAAATGCAAAATTTCTGAGAAGAAGAAATAAAGGAATTACTTTCTTTCTTGTTAAGCAATCAAAGCTATATCAAACATGACACTATGGTGAAAAATATGTTCATCTTAAAAGCACCAGAAAGCTACTGAAAGGATTTAAACGAGAAGATTTGTAAAGATTATTTAGGTCTGATATTAAATAAATTCATAATATGCCACCATCATCAAATAGAAACCACTAGTCCTAGATTTCTCGAACTTCAATAAATCAACTCTTCATCCAATGCAGTCAGTGTTTAGTTTCTCCTGTGGAGAAAACAGGAGAGGGAATTGTGATGAAGAACATCAACCCCTGGGTGGCCTGGGTGGCTCAGGGGTTTAGCACCGCCTTTAAGCCCAGGGTGTGATCCTGGGGACCTGGGTTTGAGTCCCATGTCGGGCTCCCTGAGTGGAGCCTGCTTCTCCCTCTGCCTGTGTCTCTGCCTTTCTCTCTGTGTCTCTCATGAATAAATAAAATCTTAAAAAAAAAAAAAAAAGAACATCAACCCCTAATAACAGAATTACATATTACATAGTTAAAGAAAATAAAATGTAAAAAAAAATTATATTTAATATTCTACTGAATATTTACTGTGGATTACTTTAATACATACATGATCAACACCCCCTTTCAAAGCAACCTTTTTAGATTTTGCTAAAACTGCAGTAAGATACCAAGGTCTACATTATTCTGCCATGCATCATGAAATCTCTCCCTTCTTCAAAGTCCTAAGATTTCTATCTAGTCTACCATAAGAGGCAATTCCTAAAGGCATTTAGATTTTCTTAATTCAGTTTTATTTACCTACTTCATCACATAGCTAGTTATCTGTGTAATACGTAGTATATTTTGAATTGAAAGTAAGAATTTAAAATAGTCATTTTTTTTCTTTTTTAAAAGTGGCTTTTTGTTTTGTTTACTCTGCATCTCTAGCATTTATACATGATTTTTTTTTAAGATTTATTCATTTGAGAGAGCAGAGTGAGAAACAGACAAGGACAAGGACAAGGAAGCCAAAAGGAGAGAAACAGGCTCCCCACCAAAGAGGGAGCCCAACACAGGATTCCATCTAAGGACTCTGGGATCATTACCTGAGTCAAAGGCAAATACTTACCCAACCAAGCCATCCAGTCACCCCAATACATGAATTTTTGAAACACCTTGGCAATCCCAAAAAACTACCTGGCATTCTGATAGGATTGCATGGATCAGTATTTGACAAATATTTTATCTTTCAATCTATAGACACAGGATATCTTCCTATTTGGATCATTTTACTTTTTCCAAATTTTATTTAAATTCCAACTGTTAACATATTGTGCAGTATTAGTTTCAGGTACAGGATTTAGTGATCCAACACTTCCATGTAACACTAATGCTCATCACAAGTACACTCCTTAATCCCCATCACCTGTTTAACCCCTTCACATTCAGCTCCCCCTGGTAACCATCAACATGATCTCTAGAGTTAGGAGTCTGTTTCTTGGTTTGCCTTTTTCTTTTCTCCCCAGTATTCATTTGCTTTATCTCTTAAATCCCATATAAGTAAATTCATATAGCATTGGTCTCTCTCTGACTTATTTTACTCAGTGTGATATTCTATGCCTCTCAATGACATTGCCAATGGCAAGATTTCTCTCTTGCTTAATATTCTATTATATATTTGTATACATATATGCATATGCATACAAACACAACTCTTCCTTATCTATTCATCAGTTGATAGATATCTTGGCTGCTCCCATATTGGCTATGGTTGATAATACTGTTATAATCATCGGGGTGCATCTATCCTTTCAAATCAGTATTTCTACATCCTTTGAGTAAATATCTAGCAGTGCAATTGCTGGGTCATAGGGTAGCTCTCTTTTTAACTTTTTGAGGAACCTCCATACTGTCTTCCAGTGTGGTTGCACCACTTTGCATTCCACAAACAGTGTAAGAGGGTTCCCTTTTTTCTTTTTTTTTTTTAATTTTTTAAAGATTTATTTATTTATTTATTTATTTATTTATTTATTTATTTATTTATGATAGACATAGAGAGAGAGAGAAAGAGAGAGAGAGAGAGGCAGAGACACAGGAGGAGGGAGAAGCAGGCTCCATGCCGGGAGCCCGACGTGGGACTCGATCCCGGGGCTCCAGGATCATGCCCTAGGCCAAAGACAGGTGCTAAACCGCTGAGCCACCCAGGGATCCCTGAGGTTCATTGTAAATTTCTTTCACTGTTTTATAGTTTTCGGAGTTTACATCTTAAATGAATTTTTCCAAGTATTTTATTTTTTGATGCTGTTGTAAATGAAAATTTTATTTCATTTTCAGAGTTATTGCTAGTGCATATAAATATAATACATATTTGTGACTTTTTGACTTTGCTAACCTCATTTTTGATTAGTTCGTATATTAATTATCAGTTTTTGACATGTGAACTCCTTCTGATTTTCTACGTATGTCAGGCAATTAGTAAATAAAGATGGTATTATAACTCCCATCCCAATCTGAATGTCTTTTGTTCTTTCTTTGCCCTAAATATCCTCACTAGAACTTCTATCTAGCACATTAAACAGCAGTGGTAGAAAGGGGCATCCTTCTCTCATTCATGATTTTGGGAGAAAGCATGCACTTTTACTACTAAGTATGGGCTAGGTAGGTGTGGCATTTTCATACATATCTTCCATTAAGTTGAAGAACTTCCTCTTTATTCCTTGTTTGAGTATTTAATTATGTTAACTGTGTTGGATTTTGTAAAATGATTTTTTAAATGTGTATTTACATATAGATGAACCTGTGGGGCTCTTTTCGTTCATTCTATTACCTTTTTGTGTTACAGGGATATTCATAGGTTTGACTAACCTTGCATTCATAGCATGCAGCACACTTCTTTGTGATATACAATCTTTTTTTAAAGATTTTTTAAAATTTATTTATTCATAGAGACACAGAGAGAGAGGGGGGCAGAAGCACAGGCAGAAGCAGGCTCCATGCAGGGAGCGCAATGTGGGACTCAATCCAGGGTCCCCAGGATCACACCCCAGGCTGCATGCGGCGCTAAACTGCTGCGCCACCGGGGCTGCCCTATACAATCTTTTTTTATATGTTTCTAGGTTTGGTTTGTCTGTTTTGAAAGGATCTTTGCACCTGTTTAAGAAGGATAGGAGTTGGAAGTCTTTCTAATTTAAAAAAATACGTAGGGCAGCCCAGGTGGTTTAGTGCTGCCTTCAGCCCAGGGCCGGATCCTGGAGACCCGGGATAGAGTTCCACGTCAGGCTCCCAGCATGGAACCTGCTTCTCCCTCTGTGCCTCTCTCTCTGTGTGTTTGTCTCATAAATAAATAAATAAAATCTTTTTAAAATAAATAAGCCTTTGGCCCAGGGTGTGATTCTGGAGACCCAAGATCGAGTCCTGCGTTGTGTTCCCTGCATGGAGCCTGCTTCTCCCTCTGCCTGTGTCTCTGCCTCTCTCTCTCTCTCTCTCTCTCTGTCTGTCATAAATAAATAAATAAAATCTTAAAAAAAAAAAGATTTAATTATTAATAAAGATTTTACTTTCTCACATATCCATTTAATACTATGAATTTTCATTAGGTCTTGCTTTAGCTGCACCTTATAAATTTTAACCCTTTAATATTTATTTTAGAAACACAGGAAAAGAGAAAGAGAAAATGTGTATGTGAAATCAGGGGGAGGAGCAGAGAGAGAGACACAAAGCAGATTCCCCACTGAGCAGAGAGCCCAACTCCTGGCTGGATCCCACCACCTTGAGATCTTGACTTGTGCTGAAATCAAGAATAAGAGAACTTACACAACTGAGCCACCCATGCACCTATGAAACATTGTTTTCATTTTCACTCCATTCAAAACAATTTCTAATTTCTTCATGTCATTTTTTTTCTTATAGACTTAGAAAGTCATAGTTTAGTTTCCAAATATTTGTGGTTTTCCAAGATTTCTTCAATTATTCATTTAAAAAATAGGGACACTGGGTGACTTAGTTGAGTATCTGCCTTCAGCTCAGGGCGTGATCCCAGTGCAGGGATGGAGTCCTGCGGCCTGCTTCTCCCTCCGCCTATGTCTCTGCCTCTCCCTCTCTCATGAATAAATAAAATCTTTAAAGAAGAAAAAAAAAAAAAAAAAAAAGGAAAGCAAAGAAATCGGACATAATGGCAGATATTAATTTACCTTTACCAATAATTAAATACAAACGGGTTAAATACCCCATTACATATACTACTATATAATGCATTATTTCATAGGTACTTACTTTCCTGACCATATTCTTAAGTCAAATATTTGGTCATTTGGTAGGGACTACTTTTATTTTCCAATCTGTGCTTGTATCTTCTCTTCTTTCCAATATAACAGGCCCTGATCCCAGCTTTTAGTGGAGGTTGCGGAAAGAAATAAGGAATGTAAACACCTGTGTATAAAAAAAAAAATTAAAAAGGAAGAAAGAAAGGGGCAATTATTATCTTTCCCAAGATAGCTATTTATTTTATATACCGAGTACATCTGAAATATTTCTGGGCACCCAGTGGCTCAGTGGTTGAGTGTCTGCCTTAACTTGCAGTTGCTTTCCTCCCTCGTTCTCTCATTTTGTCTTTAAAGTATACAGTCACTTCTGCACAAATCAGAATGGAGATCAGCAGTTTGACTTCATAAATATTTTGCAGGTAGAAATATCAGCCTTTCCTTGATGTATGTAGAAGGGAAGGGAGAACTCAAGGATAAAAGCAGTTTCAGGCTAAGCAACTCCATGGAAGGATGGAGTTATCATTTCCTGAAATAAAGAATACTGCAAGAGGAGCAGATCTAGGGAGAAATCTGCATTTCTGCAGGGGAAATCAAGCATTCAGTTTGGGCAAAATCAACTTTAAGATACATATTAAATATCCAAGTGGACCTGTCTAGTAGGTATTTGGATAAATCAGTCAAAATATCAAGGCTGGATGGGATGAGCACTGGGTGTTATTCTGTATGTTGGTAAATTGAACACCAATAAAAAATAAATTTATTATTAAAAAATAAATAAAATAAAATAAAATAAAATATATGTTAATTTTGTATTGACATTTCTCATCATAGTCATCAGGATATCAGCAACTCACCTGAGATCACTTGTAGGTCATCTGGAACTCAGTGCTCAGAACCAGCATGGGCCCTTTGGAAACTTCCAACCTCTCAGCACCTTACAGCTGTATCTGGTGAGTTCTCCTGAAATCCAGACCTCTTCAATTTGAGTTGAAGTTCCTGACTTTTATTCAAGCTGTGATGATTATTGGTAATATTGTCTAGGTGGGATAACCCCTACAGGGATTGGAGTTGATGGGTTGGCTATTTTAACTTAGCATTATACTAATTTGTGTTATGGACTTGAAACTTGAAGAAATTTTGTGGCTGGAAATATGAGAGACTGAATCATTTGGCTCTGAAAAGAGTTGCTCCTTCTAGCGAACTGGTGCTTTTCAGGTAACTGAAAGAATTGCAGAAATGCCTGAGGATATTCCTATGGATGCCTCAGGGTTTTATAGGCAATTCCCATTTCATAAGGTAATTAATGATTAGTTTGTCCAGGGATACACACATAAGAACTGATCATCCAGTGTTCCAAGCTCCCTTGAGTAAGGAATAGAGGAGGCTGGGTAGGGAGAGACAGGTAGGGGGCTATCTGACAAGGCTCACACAGAAGGCTCTGTAACCAGACTCAGAAATACCAAGTGTAGAAAAATAGATGAGATATTAGCCAGAGAGAAGGAAATATAAAAAATTCCCCCATGTTTGTTCCAAACATATATAGGATATTCTCATGATATTTACAAATCCACCATGTTTGTTTTACGTGTTATTGGCAAGATATTTTCCAAGTGCTCTGGTCAGTTTTCTATAAAAGACTGACCATAAAAACCCTCAATGGCAAGCCATTTGGATCCCTCTCACTCTAGAGAGCTTTCTTCTTCTGTTCTCGCCTTCATTTAATAAACTTTCACTTCATTTCACCCTTTTGTCCATAATATTCATTTTTTGACCCTGCAACACCTTGATGAATTTAG
Organism: Urocyon cinereoargenteus; assembly: GCA_032313775.1. Lineage (NCBI taxonomy): Eukaryota > Metazoa > Chordata > Mammalia > Carnivora > Canidae > Urocyon > Urocyon cinereoargenteus. The sequence goes on along the minus strand of JAVLSZ010000097.1, from coordinate 681,029 downwards.
ACCTTGCTGGGAGACACATGAAAGAGCATACCACAGTCCTCTAGAAGTGATACACAAAAGCAGCATCCTCTGGATCTACCACATTTACTATCCTTAGACTTTATTTAAGTCTTATCCTAAAACTCAAACTGAAATTAAAAGAAATGGGGAACCATGTGCCAAAGAATAGAACTATCCCTGGAAAACCAGTAACTACCTATAGTAAACTCTGGGAAGCTATAGATATAGTACATACCAGTCTCAACTTGCAAGTACTTACTTAAATGGGAAAATTTAACCAAGGATAAGCTGAGTCTCAGGTGGCCCAAATGGTTTTTGACATGTGTGCATTAATTCCTTGCCTGCACAATTACAGAAAGTAGGTAGTAAGACTAATCAACCAAAATCAGGAGGCCATGTGGTTCAGTCCATGAAGCCCAATTGTTGAGGAGGAAGCCATGTTCACAACAGGCACTCTGGGCTGTTCCAACTTTCAGTATCTTTGGACAAAACTGGCCATATTCCAAATTAAAATAGAAAAAAAAACTAATTCATGGGTCCATAAATTATAATGCTATCTTGTGATTAGATTTGTTTTAGTAAAAGGGGGATATTTGGAAAGTAGGTCTTTAATGTCCTACCACAAATATTAGTGAAGTAAAAGGCTGCTTTTGTTTGCATCCTGTTTGTATATATGTTGTCTGTTTGTGAAATAAATGTGAGGTATTTTCTCTATCTCTGGATGGTATTGCTAAAACTAATTTGTTAAAGAGCTCTATTTAATTGGCTTAAAGGCAAGCACTTACAAAAAATGGGCATTCCAAAACTCAGAAAGATAAGAACTGGCCCAAATGTTTTTCAAGTTCATGTGATCTGAGATGATCTTTGATAAAATAAAATTCAAGGTTGTTGATTTAATTAAAATAGACATGCCAAAAAAAAAATAATAAAATAAAATAAAATAAAATAGACATGCCATTAGTTTTATCAGCATTAAATATAAAACTTAAGTTAAAATCTCAATTGGATTAAGTTCATTGGACACTGGATGCCTGGATGGCTTAGTGGTTAAGCGTCTCTGCCTTTGGCTCAGGGCATGATCCCCAGGTCCCCTCAGGGAGCCCGCTTCTCCCTCTGCCTGTGTCTCTGCCTCTTTCTCTGTGTCTCTTGTGAATAAATAAAATCTTAAAAAACAAAAAAAAGGTTCATTGGACACAACAAACGTACTAAACGTAGGATTGGGGCAGCCCCAGTGGCACAGCGGTTTAGTGCCACCTGCAGCCCGGGGTGTGATCCTGGAGACTGGGGATCGAGTCCCACGTTGGGCTCCCTGCATGGAGCTTGCTTCTCCTTCTGCCTCTCTCTCTGTGTGTGTGTATGTCTCTCTCTGTCTCTATGAATAAATAATTTTTTTTTTTAAATCTCTAAACATAGGGTTGTGGGACACCTGGAGGCTCAGCGGTTGAGGACCTGCCTTGGGCTCAGTGCATGATCCCAGGATCCAGGATTGAGTCCCACATCAGGCTTCCTGCATGGAGCCTGCTTCTCCCTTTGCCTGTGTCTCTGCCTCTCTCTCTCTGTGTGTCTCTCACGAATAAATAAATCTTTAAAAAAAAATAAAAATAAAAAATAAACATAGGATTGTCTTTGTCTTTTTTTTAAAGATTTTTTATTTATTCATGAGAGACACAGAGAGAGAGAGAGAGACAGAGAGAAAGAGGCAGAGATATAGGCAGAGGGAGAAGCAGGCTTTCCTTAAGGAGCCCGATGTGGGACTCAATCCTGGGGCCTCCGGGATCATACCCTGAAATGAAGGCACTCAAATGCTGAGCCACTCAGGCATGCCCCTCTTTATCTTATTGCAGAGAAACTAAAAATAAATTTGAGTATGCTAGCAAATGACTTTTATACCTTACTGAAAATTATACTATGAAAAGACATGTTTCCACAAGTTATTAAATATATTCATAAATTTGCCAATCCTAAGAATTCTGATAAAACAGTTCATAATTGGCTAATGATGAGAGGGAAAAAAAGAAACTCTCTATAGTCCTGATATATAAGGGAAGCCATTTTAGATTTCTAAGTTAGTATGACTATATACAAACTTTGTTCAAACCAAAAACCTTATTTTGGGCCCACTACACATGGTACACTTGCTTTGTGAACGAGCAGCCTAAAGAAAAGTCTTTTCCTTCAGATATCTATTAGCACTCCTATTACTTGCATTTCTGTATGACACAACTCATGATCCCTGCCTATATTCTAATCTATAATTTTTTGAGCTTTCACGAGATGTAAAAGTATATAGTCTTGTAAAAATCATTCTCTGGAGTTTTGTTCCCTCTGAAATGTGTTACTTCCTGGGCAGCTATCCTAACTTGGGCTTCAATAATAAAATTCTCATTCTTACTCCTACGTATTCTAAAAGATTTATTCATTTTGCATAGAAAACAGATTTTTGATTAAGAACATAAAACTAAACTTGGTGAGAAATTCTAGAATTACTAAAAAAACTATACTGAAACAGAACAAGAATTAATTACATAGGACTAAATAAACTGAAAACAGCAGTTTCAATGACATGAGTTATCCTCTACTGTTAGTTCTTCCAGATTTTTGTAAAGATTTACTTATTTTAGAGAAAGGGAGAAAAGCAGACTCTTCACTAAGTGCAGAGCCAGAATTCAAGACCCTGAGGTCATGACTTGAGTGGAAATCAAAAGATTAGCACTAGCCAAATGAAACCCAGGCATCCTTGCTCTTCAGATTTAAGGAAATCTTTTAAGATAACTAACACAGCAATTTGATAAAATATTCCTCTGTGAGGCGCCTGGGTGGTTCAGTCAAACATCTGCCTTTCGCTCCGTTGATGATCCCAGGGTCCTCGGACAGAGCCCCATGTTGGGGTCCCTATTCAGTGGGAAGCCTGGGGTTACCTTTCTCCCCTACTCATGCTCTCTCTCAAAAAAAATAAATAAATAATTTAAAAATGTATATATTCCTTTGTAAACAAACTGAAATATTTGTTTTCTCCTAATCTGAATTCTCCTTTGAAGGCAATCATAGTAATGTGCTTAAGTTCAATGAGAACCAGTTCTCCTTGTGACAGGACACCATTGGGAATGAGACATGCATTGACTAAGATATGACCAGACAGCTTTAAGGAAGTTGAATTTACTGAGACAATAAAACCCCTTTGAACTGCTGGCCTGTTATCTTGCTTATAGAGTTCCCAGTAGCCTTACCAGGTGAGTAAAGGTCTCTTCCTGGCAGGTGCAGGAACCTCAGGATATTTGGGGGAATCTTAGAAGAAAGGAATTCACCCAAATTTATAGGTATAGCTAAGCAAGTCTGATGACAAGTATTTGATTTGGCTTCTGGACTTTTGAGAGACTATTAAAAGTTCAATCTAAGATTATTTATGAAAAGTACCAGCAAAGCACATTTTAGAACGCCTGTACCATCAATCACTATTCATTTGCATTTATATGAGTAATTGGCCCAAGTTTGTAAAATTTCCCTTGTTTTACAAATTAGTCCTAATTTGGGTACTTTGACCGAAATAAAGATTTCGTTTATTTTTAAAAAGACTTATTTATATATTCGAAGGAGAGAGAAAGCATACCAGAGGAGGGGCAGAGAGAGAGGAAGGAGAAAGGCAGACCTCTTGCTGAGCACAGAGCTCACAAAGGGTTCAATCTCATGATTCTAAGATCATAACCTGAGTTGCTATCAAGCATCATGTGCTCAACAACTGAGCCACCCAGGCTCCCTAGAAACAACGATTTTATTTTATTTTATTTTAAAGATTTAATTATTCATTCATGATAGAGAGAGAGAGAGAGGCAGAGACACAGGCAGAGGGAGAAGCAGGCTCCATGCTGGGAGCCCGATATGGGACTTGATCCCGGGTCTCCAGGATTGCCAAAGGCAGGCGCTAAACTGCTGAGCCACCTAGGGATCCCCGAAACAACGATTTTAGAAAGAAATTAAGTTTCAGTCTCCCTAAGCACACACAGAGCATGGGACACCCATAAACCAGTCTTAGACTGCAGCCACCACTCCGAGGGATCCCCGAAACAACGATTTTAGAAAGAAATTAAGTTTCAGTCTCCCTAAGCACACACAGAGCATGGGACACCCATAAACCAGTCTTAGACCCATAAACCAGTCTTAGCCACCACTCCTACCACTACTGCAGTTGGAGCAGCTGGCTTCTCTGATGTCAGCCGTGACCCTAGACATGTGTCTACCTAAGGTTTCTCTTACTTGCTGTTCCAACGCTGCCATGCAGGGCTATGTCTGGTTCTGCTGCCTCCAAAAGTGGGCATACACCCAGCCACACTTACTTGCTGTCCCACTGTGCATAGCAAGCTACATTTGGTTCTGTTGACTCCAAAAGTGGGCACACACCCAGCCATACTTGTCACCAGCACCTCAGCGTTGCCACCCAACCGTCAGCCCTACAGACAATTATAACACACCACATGCACAACACTGTGACTTTCTATAGTTCCACACAATACCTGGGCATCTGTTACCTCCACTTGTTAAGGAGCTGGACCTCAACTCCATCACTTCATCTGCCTACAGTATGTATATCCCCACACTGCCACCCTCATATGAAGAGACTGTCAAAATGATCAAACTCAAAAAATGACACCCTACTTACAATAACCCAACCTGGGGCCTGAGGCATAGAGACCCCAACATGGCTCCAGGAGTCAGACTCCAATGCTTAACACCCATGGCAATAGCCCTGGTGCTCCTCAAAGGCAGAAGAATGCTCTCTTGAAATTCCACTGCTGCCAGCCACCCTGTGCTCAATGGAAAACAGGGCAAGGGCACTTGCACTGAGGAACATGCACCTACTCTCACCATCTTTCCCCAGGGAAGTCCAGCTGCCCAGCATATTGCTGGAGCCCTGGCCACACAGCTATGTAATGCCATACGTTAGGCACTAGGTAGCTAGCCTAGGTAGCTAAGCTGGGGGCCCTGTACAACATTCACACATATACCAGCAAACACTAGGGCATAAACACACAGGCTGCTGCATTCATCCCCAGACACACAGGCCTAACACTCCCAGTTTTTGGAGAGAAAATAAAGTTCATATCTTTAAAAAAAAAAAAAAAAAAAAAGAGGTTTTAATAAAACACACAGGTAGATGTACAAAGGTTTAATAAAACCTTTGTAGATTTTCAATTCTAGTTCTGATGAATTACCTGTGTTTTCTTGTTTGCCTATAAAACTGGGCTGGGTCCTGAATTATTCTGTTTTCCTCAAATATCTTGCTGTGACTCTCCAAACAAAGTTTTCCAGTCTGGTCCCATTCTCCTGACATAGGATCATTAAGGACTAAAACTGCCCCTTTTCTGGAAGCCCTGCAGAGTGAAGCTGGACAACATGAATAACTGTCACAATAGCTAGAGAACAATAGCACAACACAGAGAAACTGCCACAATAGCTCATGTAAAACAGTTTCCATGCCTATTGCTCTATAGGCCACTTAACAAGATTACCAGAGATATCTGGACTACAAATCAGGAAAACCCATCAGACTGCTGCTGCCTGCTCCCAACACCATCTGAGGATGATCAGAGCCTGACTCTAGAAATCTCCACATCAGCACTTGGGTTTCAGACAATAGGTTTACAATTTGCTCCAATCATTAATCTGTATTTTTCTTTTGTTTCCATAGAAATGCCGCTTATTGACAGCCTGATTGCTTATACAGCATAGGCCTAACTTTGAAAGCCTGCCTACAGGGCCACCTTCTAAAAGAGAACTGTTTAACTGAATCACACCAAGACTGGTTCACAAAATATGGAATAACTTCTTATATAAGGTCAAGAACAGAACTGTCAAAGTCCAAAACTGTGTACCATTCCAAGAGGAAGTAACTAGAGTTGTAATCATTCCAGTTCCTCAAGATTAAGAAATCATCATAATGCAGGAAAGAATTGGAACTATGTCCACAGGACTGATGAGGTTGAAACTGGAGAACAAAGGCAAAAGAAAAGTCATTCAGATTAAATATCCTTAAAACTTGCAGCCCACTGACAATACTTCAAACAGGGAGAGAATGACCTTCCTTAAGGAGTGCACAACTACTACAATGTTGAAACTTCGCTAAAGGTAAAAAACAACCTTAGCTTGATAACAGCCAGATCTCCAGGATCCTATAAATAATGTTTAACATATATGACAATTCTTTGGCAACTTCCTTTATCTCTACACAGCCCCCCAGATACGTCAGCAAATATCCTTCAAATGTACAACCCACTGATACAGACCTGAAGGATCTTATGACTGTTTTATTATTTTACTAGACAATAGAAGATAAATATATATATTTACTAGACAGGGGTATATAACAATATCAGATAACTAGGCCCTCAAAGTCATAGAAACCTTACTTCAAATTCATTACAGACTTATTCTATCCTTATTAACTTCCCACTAATAAAAATCACTCCACACAACCCCAATGTAGCTCTTTCTGCCAAAAGGTCCTGTCCCCGTGCTTTAATGAAAACACCTTTTTTACATCAAAAACATTACAAGAATAATTTCTTGACTGTCTGCTCCCAGACTCCACATCATATCACAAAGTAGCAGAAAATTTAAAGCTTGTGTTTCAGAGAAACATTTCCCTTAATCAGCTACTGTGTCTTTTCACACCCCACTAACAAACCCAAAACTAGCCTCTGCAAAGGCCTGGACTTAAGGTCAACTGATGCAGTTTCAGCATGTGAAGTAACAAAGACCTACAGGTAACAGATAAGTATTTAATGGCAATTTAAGGGGCACCTGGGTGGGTCAGCCCTTGGCTCAGGTCATGGTCCTGGGGTCCTGGGATTGACTACCACATAAGGATCCCTTCAGGGGAGCTTCTCCCTCTGCCTACTCTCTACCTCTGTCTGTGTGTCTCTCATGAATAAATAAATAACATCTTTTTAAAAAGAGCAATTTCATACCGCCCCTCACAGCATGCCCATAACCCTCCCCTTTTCCTACAATGTCCTGATGACAGGGACTGACTTCAGCTGAAACTGCATCAGTTGACCTTAAGTCCACCAAGTTAAATATGAAACGTATGTTATTTACTCATATGCATGCTCTATATTTCCTCATGAACAATCATAAATATCAACCTTTTACCAATACAAATGTAAAAGATTCTTTGGATTTTTCTCTAAGTCTATTCTAACATGGCATTAGTTCCTTCAAATTGTATTTAGTGGAATTTTCTTACTATGCATGAACTTTTGTTATAAATGCTCCATGAAATATAAAACTACAGAATCTTAAGCACATATAGTATTTTTGTCAGGTACACTTGATAAAACACATGTATCATTTTTAAGCTTCCCACCAAGCTCGAAAAATGAGCTTTATTATTTTTTACTTTTAAATGAGCTTTAGGTAAAAAAAATACATACATTCATATCCAGCAACAAAGAGTTGATGGACACAGGGCAGACAAAAAGCAAGTGACCTTGATATTAATGTGCATAAAACATGTAACTAACTGATTGTCAATGCTTTCTGCGGACAGATGATTGACCAAACAGGGTAAATGATTTAAAAAAAGGAAATTTCAAAATTTGCGAAGTCTACTCCTGGTAGCAAAAGGAAAGTATACTGCAATGTTTACCAAACTGACAATCACTCAGCAAAATCTCCAAGCATAGGCTCTATTTTTGCCCTGAGCACACATTGTACATCTGGGTCATTCAAGAAAATAAGCAAAAAGGACCATTCTGTATACAAAGATATGAGAAGTAAAACCAACCGGGTTCCCTTAAAACTAAGATCATACAGTTCTGCATATATTACAAACTTAATGTTAACTTTCTGGTACATCCTTTGATTAACAAGTTTTATATTTTTATGTAAAAAAAATATATCTAATCCTACACAAAATGTTTCTTGTAAGAGCATTTTCCTCTTTATGAAGATTGAGTTTCCTGGGTAGTTGTCCTAAATTGGGCTGAAATAAAACGTTCTTTCAGAAATTCTAGTAAGAGTGTTCAGTTTCCAGGAACAATTACAGTACTAAATCTCTCTGAATATTCATCTCAAGGCCTAATAAAAGGGTGTGCTTACCTCTGTTCAGGGAGGCAAAGGTGACTGTTGAGGCAACTATCTGATGTAGTCTCTGTCTGTAACTCAGAAGGGGCACCCACTTTGATCGTACAACGGTCTTAAAATTAAATTCCTAAGAGCAATCAGCTAACAATCTTGGGGGGGGTCTGCCAAAAAACAGTGAAGAGCCTTAGGTAAGTAAATTCTAGCTTCCTCCAAGTATTTTTTTGTACTGAAGGATGCAAAAAAGCCAGAATAAAAATATGAGTTACAACTTAGCCATCAAGCGATAGCTACTTTCCAATTATTTTCAATTCTTAAAAATGCAATGAAGTCGAGCTAATTTTTGTAGAAGTTAAATACCGACTTAGTAACATTTCTATTTAAAATATGTATTTGTTCAATCTGTCTTTTACAAAGCTTTGGGCTCTCTATGACACAGTTAACCCACTGAATGCAGTGTTAAGACATGATGTGCATTTACCTAGAAATCTGAAAACATATGGACTTTAGTTTTGCCATCCATAGCTCGAGTCCTTTACTAGAAACGTTCTTAAAAATAATCCTCCCATCAAAGGCAAAGGATGAGCAACTCCGTGGACGTTAGCAGCTTTGGGCGGCATTGTCGCGGTCAAGCACCCAGTCGCAGTAAGGCAGGCAGGCCCGAGTACATACCGCCTTATTAAATTACGAATTTCAGCAGAGAAAACTTTCCTGTTTCAGGATCACACGCCAAAGAAAAGTCCTATATTCTCAACCTCCCGCATAGCGGAAATGGTCAGCGATAGCGTCAGTTGCATCACTCACCTTGTGGGGTTGGCTTCACGAGTGCCTGCACAAATATCCCTCAGATTGGCGACGAATAGATCAGGAAACTTTACCCCTAATTTTTTAGTCAGTCTTACTGCAAGCACGATGTAAACTGAAGTGGAAAAAAGTCTAAGTAGCGAGGGCCATGTTGCACCAGCCTTCTTCCTATCTCAAGCGTGCGCCATAGTCTACCTAATCGCCTCCGCTTCCCCGTCGCACACAAAAGGACCTGCGTTTGGTCGCAGAGCTGCCGAGGTGACTTCCTTCCTCTTGCAGCAAGATGGCGGGGGGTGAGGTTGGAGTGACTCTCGGACAACCACATCTTTCCCGCCAGGATCTCGCCACCTTGGTAAGATTTGGTTATGGAAGGATACAGAGTAAGCTCAGGAGAACCATGGGTTAGGAGTAAAGCCCTTCATCCAAAAACTTAGTAGACTTGTACTGTCGTCTGCGCTTCTGGAGGTCAGCCAGACCAGCCTGCTGGTGCGAGATCGTAGGGAACTGGAGACTGCTAAGTATGCAGCTGATAAGCCCTGGTTTTAAATGTCAATAAGATTTTTACCTCGGAATGTCTGAGTAAGCAATGTTAAACAGCTTAACGTTTGGCCGTTTAAATATCTGAATACACTACTTTACTTCGTTCTGACTTCTAAAATTTGAGGCCTTCGTTTTTCAAATTTCTCAGTAGACGTCGCAGTCTCTGTTTTAAGCGTAAAGGGCTTTTACCATGTGTTAGCCCTGCCCTCCTGTCTCTGAAATAAGACTGTTTTTTACCAAAAAAAGGCTTTTTTTTTTTTTTTTTTTTTTTCAAGCGGGAATCACTTGAATTTATCGTGGCGAGCTATGGAGAAAAACCGCGAAATCACAGTGTTTATTGTGCCTGGTGTCTATTATGTGACGTACTTTAAATAAAATATTTCTTTGCAGGATGTTACCAGCTTGACCCCACTGTCTCAGGAAGTTATCAGCAGACAAGCCACAATTAACATAGGTAAGCAAAGTGATTTTATAACTATTAAACTTTTAAAGTCCGAAGGGGGTTACTCTCCCAGAATTCTTTTTAATCTATTGTACAGTTAACTGAATTACTGTAGGATTCGAATATGCAGGGAATGTACTTGAGCCATCAGCAAAGCACCTGATAAAGTACCTTCGAAACAGTGAATTTTTTTTTACCGTATTAAAGAGGTGTTATAAACATAGACACATGAAAAAATAGTACATTCTAACGATAAGGTTGTACCTTCCTTACACATACACCAAATGTAAGAAAGCTGTGAAAATGCTAATAAATACATTTTTATTCTCAACAGGGTTTCAAAAAGTCTTAATATATAAGCTATTATTAAGTAAATAGTTTCTTAATTGTCACCTTCCTCATTTACAAGAAAAGTTACTTGGTGGATTGTAAAATTTCAGTATTTTCGGGTCTACGTGTACTAAAACCTATTGAGAATCAAAATCATGAAAAATAAAATGTTATGTGTTATGTTATTTAATAACTAATTACAAGTATTTTCAGATTTTCATGATTCGTGAATGTTTTGGAGGTTTGTTTTGTTTTGTTTTTTGTGTCTTTTTTTTTTTTTTAAGATTTATTTATTTATGATAGACAGAGAGAGAGGCAGAGGACAGGAGGAGGAAGAAGCAGGCTCCATGCCAGGAGCCCGACATAATGGAGACTCCAGGATCGGGCCCTGGGCCAAAGGCAGGCACCAAACCGCTGAGCCACCCAGGGATCTCCTTGCTGTCATTTTCATTTATAATTACCACACTTAAAGTACTGCTAAGTTACAAAGTTACAAAATTTTGTATAGTTTTCAGTGACTTTATTTGAAGTGGTTATCTTTTTTTTTTTTCCCCCAGATCAATTATCTCAGTAGTTTATGTTACCAGGAGACTGGGTGGCTCAGTGGTTAAGCATCTGCCTTCAGTTCAGGGAGTGATCCTGGAGTCCTAGGATTGAGTCGGGCATCAAGCTCCTCGACGGGAGTCTGCCTCTTCTGCCTGTGTCTCTGCCTCTCACTCTCTCTCATTAACAAATAAATCTTTAAAAAATAAAAAGTAGCTTGTGTTGCACTGAATGAGGTGGGCAGGAATTTAGAACCTTCTCTGTGGTCTTGTTTCAGAGAAGTTTTGTGTAGAAAGAGTAAGTGGAAGGAAAAAATTAATTCATTACTGCTTATAGAGTGGCATATTTAAAATGAGTTATGCATTTTGTTTCAGTAACTACACTAAAATATTTGGAGTAATTGGTTGCATGTAGATTTATTTTTTGTTTTTTGTAGGTACAATTGGTCATGTTGCTCATGGAAAATCTACAGTTGTAAAAGCTATATCTGGAGTTCACACTGTCAGATTCAAAAATGAACTGGAAAGAAATATTACAATTAAGCTTGGATATGCTAATGCCAAGGTATGTAAGATGTGCAAAGTATTTTACATTAATTGTCAAATATAGAGATGCCTGGGTAGCTTACTGTTTGAGTGTCTGCCTTCGGCTTGGGTGGTGATCCCAGGGTCCTGGGATCGAGTTCTGCATTGGGCTCCCCACAGGAAGCCTGCTTCTCCCTCTGCCAGTGTCTCTGCCCCTCTCTTGTGTCTTTCATGAATAAATAAATAAAATCTTTTTTAAAAAATTGTCAAATATACAGATGGCAATTTTGACTTTTTCACTAAAACTTTCAGATTTATAAACTTGATGATGCAAGTTGTCCTCGGCCAGAATGCTATAGATCCTGTGGAAGTAGTACACCTGATGAGTTTCCTACAGATATTCCAGGGACTAAAGGGAACTTCAAACTAGTCAGGTGATCATTTTTGTGCTAAACATGCTTTTTTTAGTGTCTTGTGTTTATTGAAATATGTGATAGAGATATTTAACAATTATTTAAACCAAAGCTTAATGCATATGATTTTTTTTAATATGTCGTTAAGAAACTTGGAAGAATGTTTTCTAGGTAAGAAGTTTACAATTCATAATTGTTTAGTAACATTCTTTAAAGTATGTATTATATAACAAGAGATTGAAAGGCTGGTACTTAAAGTGTATTATGTAAGTGCAGATTCTCTCAAGGAATTATATGTAAACAGTATTATATTTGGTACTTTTCTTTCTGGACTTTTGTTTTCAATGTTTCTGTTTCTCAGGAAAAGAACAAAAACATTGTTAATTTTTTCTTTATGACACTTCTGATAATCTCGTTTTGGGTCTAATGTTGTTGTATTACTTGATTTCTCATAAGAGAATATTATCATTCACCAAGTGATATACATGTATATCAGGAGTACCTAGTGAAAGTTTAGATCATGAGGACATAACAAAATTTTTGAAAATTGTAACACTATTTATTGTGTGACATATTTTTGTTTGTTATTAAGCACTGCTCTTTGTGCATTAAATTGCCAATCCCATTGGTTTTTCAGGATGCTACAGATTTTTTAACAATTTACTTTTTTGGATGACAATTCCCATGCTGATAACATAGTTGACTTGTTTTTCCCAAAACCAGAATAATTTACTTCTCAGATTATCTCAATTTTGCCTTCTGAAAGCTATTAAAAATCTCTCAAGTTGTTTTCATAAAAATTTTAAACTTAAAAATTAGAATAAGTCAAAATCTGTAAATCTTTAATCTGTACCTTAGTATCTTTTAAATTTAAGTGTTCTATCTTTAAGTTATAAATCTTTGCACATGTAACTTTTCATTTTACATTTTTCAACTGTTTCGCTGTATATTCTTCATTTTGAATTTTGAAATATATACACTCACAGGAAGTTGGAAAGATGGCAGAGAGAACCTATATTCCCTGCCCTTTTTTTCCTCATGGTTATACTATTGGGTCAAATCAAAGTATCACCAAAGCAAAGAACTAGATGTTGGGGGATGCCTGGGTGGCTCAGCATTTAAGCATCTCCCTTCAGCTCAGGGTATGATCCTGAAGTCCTGGAATCAAGTCCCACATTGGGCTCCCTGCATGGAGCCTGCTTCTCCCTCTGCCTGTGTCTCTGCCTCTTTCTCTCTGCGTCACTTGTGAATCGTAAAAAAAAAAAAAAAAAAAAAAAAAACTAGATGTTGGTATAAAGTGAATTTATATGTTTACTGTATTTTACCATGTATCCGTTACTATAATTAGGACTACTTTCCATATATGTAGTTGGGGTTTTTTAATAAATGTTTTTTGGGGAAAAAAAATGTTTTTTGAGGGGATCCCTGGGTGGCTTAGTGGTTTGGCATCTGCCTTTGGCCAGAGCGCGATCCTGGAGTCCCAGGATCAAGTCCTGCGTCAGGCTCCCAGCCTGGAGCCTGCTTCTCCCTCCTCCTGTGTCTCTGCCTCTCTCTTTTTCTCTCTACATCTATCACGAATTAATTAATGAATTAATTAATTAATTCATTAATTAATCTTTAAAAGTGAATGAATAAATAAATAGATGTTTTTTGAAGTGACATTACATAGAGAGAACCATGCAGATACAATTCAAAGATTTTTGACTAATGTATATACCTACCTAACCATCCCAATCAAGACATAGTACATTTCTCTTCATCCAGACAGTTCCCTAGTGCTTGACCCACAGTGGTTAATCACTTTTAATATTTGTATCACCAGAGATTGGTTTAACTTCTTTTGAGTTCATACTAAAGAAATGACAATGTGTGTACTATTTTGTGGTTGGATTCTCCAATTAACATAATATTTTTGAGAATATTTTTTGAGAATCTTTATTGCTATGTGATTTATCTGGGATTTATTTTTTATTGCAATTAGTGTTCAACTGAATAAATATCCTAATTTATCGTTTGATCTAGAGATGGGCATTTGAATTCTAAGTATTGGCAGTTTGAGTAGAGCTGCTCTGAATACACATAAGCAGACTGTTTAGGACTAAAATTATGATGTCTGTTCAAGAAGAACCTAGAGGTGGAGTTGCTGGGATGTAGATTAAATGTAAGATAACTCTAAGAAAATCTGAAAAGAGTTTTCCAGAGTTTTGTTTGAATTCCTTCCAGAATTATGTAACATCTCATTTGTTCCACATCTTTCCCAATACTTGATTATTTCACAAAAGAAATCTTACACATTTAATCTTTACACCCTGGAGAATGTAGGATGGTATTTCATAATTTTAATTTTTATTTTCCTAATAAATGCAGATATTGGATGATCATTTATTTTCTTACTTGACATTTATGTCTCCCTTAATAAACTGTGCTCAAGTTGATGAGTTCTCCTCATTTCTTAGAATTAAACTTATCTTTTTTTTTCAACTGTAAGATTTCCTTGTATTTTCTTTTCTTTTTTTTTTTTTTTTAATTTATTTAAGATAGTCACACAGAGAGAGAGAGAGGCAGAGACACAGGCAGAGGGAGAAGCAGGCTCAATGCACCAGGAGCCCGACGTGGGATTCGATCCCGGGTCTCCAGGATCGCGCCCTGGGCCAAAGGCAGGCGCTAAACCGCTGCGCCACCCAGGGATCCCTCCTTGTATTTTCTTAATAGAAACCACTACACACGTATCACAGACACTTGCTACCATATGTAATTTTATTTTCCATTTTGAAGTCTGTTTCCTTTAAGATTCTTTTTGCATCCTAAGATATCTTTTCCTATCATGAGGCATGTTACGTATTCTCGTGTATTTTTTTATTTCTAGATCCTTTTTTTTATTATTATTTATTTCTTTATGAATGAAAGGGAGAGAGAGGTGCAGAGACACAGGCAGAGAGAGAAGGAGTCTCCGTGCTTCTCCGTACATCAGGGAGCCTGATGTGGGACTCGATCCCGGGTCTTCAGGATCATGCCCCAGACCAAAGGGCAGTGCTAAACCACTGAGCTACCCAGGCTGCTCTCTAGATACTTTATAGATTAGATTAATTTTTTGTCTGAAATATTTCTAGTTGATTTTCATATATATTGCTACAGAAGGGTTGGGATTTTTTTACCATTATAATTATCTTATTCCAATATAATTTGAATAATCTTTTATTTCTTTTATTCCATTTAGTACCTACATATATGAATCTATTTCAGGATAACTATTTGTGATTATACCAATGACATATTGAATACTTTTTTATTTAAATATTATTTAACATACAGTGTATTTTTAGTTTTAGAGGTGTAGAGGTCAGTGATTCAATAATTGTTTCTAACACCCAGTGTTTATCCCTTGTATGCCCTCCTTAATGCTCATCATCTAGTAACTTCATCCTCCCCTCCAGGAATCTTCAGTCTGTTACATAGAGTTAAGAATCTATTATGGTTTATCTCCCTCTCTGAATTTTTCTTGTTTTATCTTTCCCTCTCTTTTCCTATAATCCTCTGTTTTGTTTCTTAAATTCTGCATATGAGTGAGATCATATAATTATCTTTCTCTGATTTATTTTGCTTAGCATAATACCCTCGAGTTCCATCCATGTTGTTGCAAATGGCAAGATTTCATACTTTCTGATGGTTGAGTAATATTCCGTGTGTGTCTGTCACACACCATATCTTCTTTATTCATTTGTCAATGGATGTCTAGGCTCTTTTCATACTTCAGCTGTTGTGCACATTAGCTTTAAAAAAATGGGGTACAGGGCAGCGCCAGTGGCCCAGCAGTTTAACGCCGCCTTCGGCCCAGGTCGTGATCTTGGAGACCCGGGATAGAGTCCCATGTCAGGCTCCCTTCATGGAGCCTGCTTCTCCCTCTGCCTGTGTCTCTGCCTCTCTCTCTCTTTCTCTTCTCTCTGTCTCTCATGAGTAAAAAAAATAAAATCTTTTTGAAAATAAAATAAATAAACATTGGGGTACAAATGCCCCTTCCTCACTACATTTGTACCTTTCGGGTAAATTCCCAGTAGTGCAATTGCTGAGTTATAGGGTAGGTTTATTTTCAACTTTGTTTTTTTTTTTTTTTTTTTCTTAAGATTTTTATTTATTCATGAGAGACAGAGAGAGAGAGAGAGAGAGAGAGAGAGAGAAGCAGAGACACAAGCAGAGTGAGAAGCAGGCTCCATGCAGGGAGCCTGATTCGGAACTCGATCCTGGGTCTCCAGGATCAGGCCCTGGGCTGAAGGAGGCGCTAAACCGCTGAGCCACCCAAGCTGCCATATTTTCAATTTTTGAACACCTCCATACTGTTTTCCAAGTGGCTGTATCAGCTTTCATTCCCACCAAGAGAGTAAGAGGATTCTTTTTTTTTTTTTTTTTTTAATTTATAATAGTCACACAGAGAGAGAGAGAGAGAGAGAGAGACAGAGACATAGGCAGAGTGAGAAGCAGGCTCCATGCACCGGGAACCTGACGTGGGATTCGATCCCGGGTCTCCAGGATCACGCCCTGGGCCAAAGGCAGGCGCCAAACCACTGCGCCACCCAAGGATCCCGAGTAAGAGGATTCTACATTTTCCACATCCTCACCAACATCTGTCTTTTCTTGTTAATTTCGGCCATTCTGACTGGTGTGAGGTGATATCTCACTGGGGTATTGATTTGTATTTCCCTGATGCTGAGTGATTTGGAGCATTTTTTCATGTGTCTTTTGGCCGTTTGTAAGTCTTCAGAGAAATGTCTGTCCATGTCCTTTGCCCATTTCTTGACTGGATTATTTGATCTTTGGGTTTTGAGTTTGGTAGGTTCTTTATAGATTCTAGATACTAGCCTTTTATCTGATATGACATTTGCAGATTTATTCTCTTTTGTCAGTTGTCTTTTGGTTTTGTCTACTTTTCGACTTACTTTCCTTTGTTCTACAAAAAAAGCTTTTCATATTGAAGTCCCAATAGTTCATTTTTGCCTTTGTTTCCATGGCCTTTGTTTTTTTGGGTTTTTTTGTTTTTTTGTTTTTTAATTTTTATTTATTTATGATAGTCACAGAGAGAGAGAGAGAGGCAGAGACATAGGCAGAGGGAGAAGCAGGCTCCATGCACCGGGAGCCCGACGTGGAATTTGATCCTGGATCTCCAGGATCGCGCCCTGGGCCAAAGGCAGGCGCCAAACCGCTGCGCCACCCAGGGATCCCTTTTTTTTTTTTTTTTTTTAATGTTTCCATGGCCTTTGGAGACGTCTCTGGCAAGAAGTTGCTGCAGCTGAGGTCACAGAGGGTGCTGCTACCTGTATTCTCCTCTAGGATTTTAATGTATTTTTGTCTCACATTTAGGTTTTTCATGCATTTTTAAGTTTATGCTTGTGTGTGGTGTAAGAAAATAGTCCAGTTTCATTCTCCAGCCATCATTTTCCCAGCACCATTTGTTGAAGAGACTATCTTTTTTCATTTGTATATTCTTTTCCACGTTGTCGAAGATCATAGAGGTGAAGATCCATTTCTGCATTCTCTATTCTCTATGTGTTTTTGTGCCATTACCATAATGTCTTGATTAATACAGCTTTATCATACAGCTTGAAGTTTAGAATTGTGATGCCACCAAGTTTGGTTTTTATTTTTGCCTCTCTGGGGTCTTTCTGGTTCCATACAAATCTTGGAGTTATTTGTTACAACTCTGAAAAATGACCATGATATTTTGATAGGGATTGCATCGAATTTGTAGATTCTTCTAGGTAGCGTAGACATTTTAACATTTGTGCTTCGACTCCATGAGCATGGAACATTTTTCCATATCTTTGTGTCTTCTCAAATTCTTTTATGAGTGTTCTATAGTTTTCAGAGTACAAATCCTTTGCCTCTTTCACTAGGTTTATTCTTAAGTATCTTAAGGTTTTTGGTGCAATAGTAAATGGGTCGACTTCTTAATTGCTTTTTTTGTTTGTTTCTTTCATTGTTAATGTTTACAAATGTATCTGGCTTTTGTGCACTGATTTTATATCCTTCCATTTTGCAGAATTCTGGTAGGAGTTCCAAATATTTGGAGCTGGAATGTAGATAGATGGGGCGGGTTGGGGTGTACAGCTGAGTGTCTCAGTGTTTGAGCATCTAAAGTTGGCTCAGGTCATGATCCTGGGAACCTAGGATTGAGTCCCACATCGGGCTTCCTGTAGGGAGCCTACTTCTCCCTCTGCCTGTGTCTCTGCTGTATGTCTCTCTCATGAATAAATAATGTTTTTTAAAAAACTGGAGGTGGAGTCTTTTGATCTACACGTAGAGTATATCATCAGTGGAGAGTGAGAGTTTGGCTTCTTTGCCAATTCAGTTGCCTTTTATTTCTTTTTGTTGTCTGATTCCTGAGACTAGAACTATTGAATGGATCACATGGTTCTTATTCTTTCTCTCTTTCTTTTTTTTTTTTAAGATTTTATTTATTCATTCATGAGAGACAGAGAGAGAGAGAGAGAGAGAGAGAGAGAGAGAAACAGGCAGAGGGAGAAGCAGGCTCCATGCACCGGGAGCCCAATGTGGGATTCGATCCCGGGTCTCCAGGATCGCGCCCTGGGCCAAAGGCAGGCGCCAAACCGCTGCGCCACCCAGGGATCCCTCTCTTTTATTTTAATGTGGTGTGTCACATGGACTTGTAGATTTTGAAACATATTATTGAGCCTTGTGGCTCAGGAGGAAATTCCTTTTTTTTTTTTTAATTTTATTTATTTATGATAGTCACAGAGAGAGAGAGAGAGAGAGGCAGAGACATAGGCAGAGGGAGAAGCAGGCTCCATGTAGGGAGCCTGATGTGGGATTCGATCCCGGGTCTCCAGGATCGCGCCCTGGGCCAAAGGCAGGCGCTAAACCGCTGCACCACTCAGGGATCCCTCAGGAGGAAATTCCAATTGGTCATGGTGAATAATCCTTTTCATGTACTGTTAGATCCTCTTGGCTAGTTCTTGAGCGTCTGCCTTTAGCTTAAGTCAATCCTGGGGTCCTAGGATCAAGTCACACATCAGGCTCATGGGTAGCCAGCTTCTCCCTCTGCCTATCTCTGCCTCTCTCCTCTGTATTTCTCATGAATAAATAAATAAAATGTAAAAAGAAAAATAAAAAAAAAATAAGGTTTTAAATGACACTGAGCCATATGGGCTTTACAGATGTATCCAGAGCATTTCTTCCTAAAGCAGCAGAATACACATTCTTTTCCAATATATATGGAACATTCTTCAGAATAGACCGCATACTGGGTCACAGTCGGGGCTCAACTGATACTTAAAGACTGGGATCATTTTTGGCATATTTTCAGACCACAATGCTTTGTAACTTGAAATCAATCACATGAGGACATTTAGAAAGAATGCAAATATATGGAGATTAAAATGCATCCTACTAAACAATGAATAAGGCAACATGGAAATTAAAGAAGAATTAAGAGCACCTGGGTGACTGAGTCAGTTAGCCTTCATCTCAGGTCATGCCCCCAGATTCTTGGGATCTAGTCCAGCATCAGGTTTCCTGCTCAGACGGGAGTCGGCCTCTCCCCTTTCTTTCCCCCTCATCCCTGCTCATTTTCTCTTTTGCTCTCTCTCTCAGATAAATAAAAAAAATATTTTAAAGATATCATTTATTTTTTCATGAAAGACAGAGAGAGGGGGGCAGAGCATTGGCAGAGGGAGAAGCAGGCTCCTTGCAGGGATCCTGCACTAAAGATATACACTAGTGTATATCCTCTCTAGGGATATACACTAAAGAAATCAGAAGAGAACTGTTGGAATTGATCCAGGGCCCCAGGGATCATGACCTGAGCCAAAGGCAAATACCCAACCATTGAGTAAACTGTAATGATTAAATATTGAGTGATACAAATTTAGTGCCATTTTATTACCTGTAAAGTCACTGTTTCTCTATATTGTCTCTGTTCCCTTCTGGTCTCCATTACTGTTGAACTCTCTCTTCACAAAAAGGCTCCCCTTTAATATTTCTTGCAGGTTTGGTTTAGTGATCACAAATCTTTCAGTTTTTGTCCTTAAAGCTTTTTTTTCTTCTTCTATTTGAATGGGATTCTAGCTGGTTAAAGTATTTTTTTTAATAATTTTTTAAAATTTTTATTTATTCATGAGAGACACACACACCACACAGGGGGAGAGAGAGAGAGAGAGAAGCAGAAACACAAGCAGAGGGAGAAGCAGGCTCCATGCAGGGAGCCCGACATGGGACTCGATCCCGGGTCTCCAGGATCACACCCTGGGCTGAAGGTGGCGCTAAACCGCTGAGCCACCCGGCTGCCCTGGTTAAAATATTCTGGCTGCATATTTTTCTCCTTTAATATCCTGAATATATCATACCAGCACTTTCTGGCTTGCCAGGTGTCTGAGGGGAGATCTGTTGTCAGCCTTACGTTTCTGCCCTAGTAGATTACAGACCTCTTCTCCCCAGGTGCTTTCAGGATTTTCTTTGTCTCTGAGATTTGTAAATTCCCTATTACTGTGGGAGGTCTTGACATACATTTATTGATTTTCATGGGGTGTTCTCTGAGCCTCCTAGCCTTCAATGCCTATTTCCTTCCACAGATTAGGGAATTTACTGCTACAGTTTCCTCCAATATACCTTCTGCCTCTCTCTCTTTCCTTTTCTTCTGGGACCCCAATTATCCTAATATTATTATGCTTTATAGTATATCTTATCACTCTAATTCTCCCATAGTGATCTAATAGTTGTTTATCTCTCTTTTTCTCAGCTTCTTTATTCTCCATCATTTTTTCTGGTGTCACTCATTCTCTTATGCCACAGTTAGAGCCTCCATTTGTGACTGCATCTCCGTAACAGCATTTTAAATTTCATCCTGATTAGACTTTAGTTCTTTTATTTCTCCAGAAAGGGATTGCCTTGTGTCTTGTATGCTTTTTTTTCTTCAAGCCCTCTAGTATTTTTATAACTGTCATTTTGAACTCTAGTTCTGACATGTTACTTTGTCCATACTGATTAGGTTGCTGGCATTGAGTACTGCCTCTTATTCTCTTTTTTGAGGTGAGTTTTCCATCTTGCATTCTGTCCACAGAAGAATAGATGAATGAGAGAACAAAATACTAAAAAAGGCAACAACGACCCCAGAGAAATATACATTAAAGAAATCAGAAGAGAACTGAAACTGAAAAAAAATGTTTTTTTTAAAGATAGAATATAATCAGAACAGAGAAATGCACTGAATCCTGTGTGTATTTTGATCTGTTCGAAAATTATATCCTAAAATTGTAAAGAAAGAAAAACTTATATTTGTACAAAACTAAAATTAAATACAACAAAAAGATAGAATATAACACTATATATGAAAATTTTAAAAGACTTAAAATATATACATACACATATATAATCATAGAGGTGAAGAGAACAGAAGAACACATCTGATTCTGGGTGTTTTTGGTCTCTCTGTTAGAAGGAACCACATCCGGGCAGCCTGGGTGGCTCAGAGGTTTAGCACCTGCCTTCCACCCAGGGCATGATCCTGGAGTCCCGGGATCGAATCCCTCATTGGGCTGGCTCCTTGCATGGAGCCTGCTTCTCCCTCTGCCTGTGTCTCTGCCTCTCTCTGTGTGTGTCTCTCATAAATAAATTATAAAAAAAAAAAAAAAAGTTCCAAAGGCATATAAAAAACCAAGGTTGGAGAATAAAAGATTGACTTAAAAAAAATAATGTTTCTGTTTAATAGCAATGAGTTCATATGTGAAATTTAAGATATTCTTTTTAAATCCCTTAAAAAGATGAAATAGTTAAATGTAAAACATTATAAAACGCATAGGGCAGTTATGTTAAAATTATACAGCTCTGAAAGAAATAAGATGTAAATAAATATATTCATGAATTGGAAAACTTAGAGTAAAATATGCTAACTGCTCAAATTGTATCTGGCAGATAAAGGGAGAGCTAAGTCAGTGGCATACAATTAGAGAACCCAGAAAGATTCATGCAAATATGTCTCTAAGTGACTGTTTTTACAAAGGTACAAAAGTTCCATGGATTATGGGCTTTTTAACAAATAGTACTTGAATAGCTGAATATCTGTAGTCACACACACACACACACACACACACACACAAAAACTAAGTTTTAAACCAGACACCTACTAAGTTTTAAACCAGACACCTGTTACTGAAATTGTACTTTTCAAGGGTGCCTGGCTTCCTTAGTCAATAGAGCATTTGACTCGATTTCAGGGTCATAAATTCAAGTCCCACATTGGGCATAGAGATTACTCTAAAAAATAAAATCAAGGGCAGCCCGGGTGGCTCAGCAGTTTAGCGCCGCCTTCAGCCCAGGGTATGGTCGTGGGGACCCGGGATCAAGTCTTCCTGCATGGAATGGAGTCTGCTTCTCCCTCTGCCTGTGTCTGTGCCTGTCTCTCTCTCTGTCTCTCATGAATAAATAAATTAAATCTTTAAAAATAAAATAAAAACCAAAAAATACTCTTTACACTCAACATCTCCATATACTCGTGATTTAGGTGATACCTGTGTAGAGCTAATTTTATGTGCTTTGCAATGACAGTTTAATTTCTGCTGGTAATCTCATTTTGAAATTCTGGAAGCAACAAGTTTTGAAGCTGCTTTGCAGCAATATTAATTACTTTCAAACTGTTGGAATGCAATGACTGAAGTGTTCAAATATTAATTGATCTCAATTTTGATGGTTTCTTGATTGTTTGGCATGTTTTCTTTGTATTTAAGTTTTAATTTATCTTAAAGCTGCTTATTTCTTGATTGTTAGACATGTTTCCTTTGTTGACTGTCCTGGCCATGATATTTTGATGGCTACTATGCTGAATGGTGCAGCAGTAATGGATGCAGCTCTTCTACTGATAGGTAAATAATATCAGAATTGGTTTGACAAATCCCTGTGGAGCCAATCCCAGATCGAATATTTAAAGGGAAACTAGAGTTTTCAGTAGCCATAAATGGGAACTAATAAGTCACCCAAATTAACAACCTTGTGTGCCAACTGTGATAAAATACCTACCAAGATGAGCCTAAGGCTGATATCTAGTGATCAGCAGTTATTATTTATTATACAAAAAGAATGCAAATTAAAGTTAGCCAAAGGGAGACACACATTAGGGCATAGTCCAAGAAGGTTTCAACTATGAAACTTCCATTTTCTTTTCTCTGAAGGCAGAGACTATTCTCTCAGCATCATTCTGTAATATTAATCACAAAATAGTCTAAATCAAGGAAAATCACAATTTTAAGTGTCCAGAGTTTCTACTGAGGTTCCATTATATAAGCGTAAGTAATAGATGGCCATAATGGTTGATTTTAGTCTCCAAATCTATAGAGACTTCATGTCCCCAGTCCCATCCTAAATCAGATGGTGATTCTGGTATGGCCAGCCTATAAGATTATCAAGTCTGGAACAGGTTACCTAAGATGCTTTCCCACACAGGAGTACACTTTTTGTGGAATATAGTACAAGGCACTTAATATAACTTGGGGAAGATAATAATTGAGGTACTGAAAATTAAGTACTTTATAATATGAAACAGATTATTGTTGTGGATAATATTTTCCATTTTATTGATAAATAGCCATACTTGCTACCTGTTATGAATAGCAAAGTACCTCAAAACCTACCAGCTTAAAATAACAAATATTTATTTTCTTTAAGATTTTTTTTTTTTTAATTTTAATGTTTATGTGGAGATAGAAAATAGGAGACAGAGCATGTGTGGAGGAGGAGAGGGGCAGTGAGAGAAGGAGATGCTGACTCCTCACTGAACAGGAGACCGGCACAGGGCTTAATTCCAGGACCCTGGAATTGTGACCTTAGCCAAAGGCAGGCACTTAAACCAATTGAGCTACCGATGCACCCCAAGAATAACATATTTAATCAGTGTTTTTGTGACAATTTTGTTGTTTCTGGCTAAAGATCTCCAAACTTACAGTAATCTGTTAGCAGGAGCTATAGTTATATCAGAATGTCTGGGGCTGGAGAGTCTGATTTTAAATTCACACAGATTTCACTTTTCCTCATGTGGGCCTCTCCATAAATTGTTGTCTTCAGTTGTCTTCATGACATTTCACCTGTTTTGAGAGAAACAAAGAACTTCCAAGTAGGACCCAGAATATGTTATCTAACTTGAAAAGTAACATCTTATCATCTTCGTAATGTTTGTTATTGTATGGTTTCAGTAGAGCCATCTCGTATTGAAAGGGAAGGATTTTACAAGAGTATGAATATCAGAGCGTGAGGTCTAATGGGAATATCCCAAGACTGGATAGAACAGAGGAATGTGTGTTATGTCTAAGCAGAAGCCTGAAGAAAGACTCTGAAAGAATCCAAAGCATTGTGCTTGGTTTAAGGGTTTAAAAGGCTGAGAGAATCCAAGGCAATCAGTTGTGAAATTTAAACAGGCCTTACAGAGAGAGGTATTGGCAATGGTATAGGAAATTTGTTTTGAGTGGAACATTCAAAAGTCTCTTTTTTGGATGCCAGGTAATTCTTATTATCTTGTTTTTAATTCTTCATGGTCAATATAGCTGGCAATGAATCCTGTCCTCAACCTCAGACTTCTGAACATCTGGCTGCCATTGAGATAATGAAACTGAAACATATTTTGATTCTGCAAAATAAAATTGATTTGGTAAAAGAGAGTCAGGCTAAAGAACAGTATGAACAGATACTTGCATTTGTACAAGGTAAGATGCCGTGATATTTAATAAACATATGAGTCACTTTGAGAGGCTTTTAACCCAGAAATTTTAGGATAGTTATCAAAAACAAAGTGAATTTGTGGGTTATAAAACTATTTCTTTCCCCACTAATTAACATTTTTGTTACTTTTAGCCATCCGATAGAAGCAGTGAAATGTTTCTGAATTTGATTAAAATGCATGTTAGCCAGAAAAGAAGTTCTATTCAATAGTGGTTTGGGGGGGAGGGGTGTTTTGAGAAGTAAACGCTTTTTAAAATTATTTTTAGCAGTGTAATAATGTTTATGATAATAAAAATATGAAACACTTCATGAATTTGTTTCATCTTTGTGTATGGTCATGCTAATATCCTCTGAATCAAGAAAATTTTAGTACATATGCTGTTACCAATAACATCACTATTCATATATTTTAAAAACTCGGGGATCCCTGGGTGGCTCAGCGGTTTGGCACCTGCCTTTGGCCCAGGGCGTGATCCTGGAGTCCCGGGATCGAGTCCCACGTCGAGCTCCCAGCATGGAGCCTGCTTCTCCCTCTGCCTCTTTCTCTCTCTCTCTCTCTCTCTCTCTGTGTCTATCATAAAAATAAATAAATAAATCTTTAAAAAAATATATTTTAAAAACTCTTTGCCCAACAATAGTAAAAAGAATGAAACCATCTTTTTTATTTCTTGGTCTGTGTTCTAATTAATCTGACTGTTTCTTCTCACTAAATAATCTATTTCTAAAATTGGAACTGATGGTGAATTCTTTAATCTTTATAGTGGTCCTTTCAGTAAAATGTACTGTTTTTATTTAGGACAAGACACAATGTATCTTTTTGCCTTTTGTTTCCTTGTCTTTTTTGCTTAGTAGTGAGATTATGTAGGTATTTTTATCCTTTTAGGATACTAATGTAATTTCACAATTTTTCACTTGGAGGACATAATACTCACTTTTAGAGGGGAAAACAAAATATTGTGGATATTTGTAAAACAAAATCACAATCACTTCTCAGCCTTTTGACTAAGGTCAAGTCTAAACAAGGGATCCCTGGGTGGCTCAGCGGTTTAGTGTCTGCCTTTGGCCCAGGACATGATCCTGGAGTCCTGGGATCGAGACCCGCGTTGAGCTCCCTGCTTGGAGCCTGCTTCTCTTTCTGCCTCTCTCTCTCTGTGTCTTTCATGAATGAATAAATAAAAATCTTTAAAAAAAAAAAAAAAAAGATCAAGTCTAAACAGAATGATCACTCTTCATACATTACTGACATTTACAAAGGGATGTTTAGATACCTATTTTAGTGATCTTAATTATTTTATTTAATGTGCAAAGCTATAAAACTTTGTCAAACTTTGATTTTCCGGTTTATCCAATAGGTACAGTAGCAGAAGGAGCACCTATTATTCCGATTTCTGCTCAGCTGAAATATAATATTGAAGTTGTCTGTGAATATATTGTAAAGAAAATTCCAGTACCTCTAAGAGACTTTACTTCAGAACCCCGCCTAATTGGTAAGGACTTAACCCATTGGCCTTTAACTTTTTTTTTTTTTAAGATTTATTTATGTATTTATTTATGATAGACAGAGAGAGAGAGAGAGGGATCCCTGGGTGGCGCAGCAGTTTGGCGCCTGCCTTTGCCCCAGGGCACAATCCTGGAGACCCGGGATCGAGTCCCACGTCGGGCTCCCGGTGCGTGGAGCCCGCTTCTCCCTCTGCCTATGTCTCTGCCTCTCTCTCTCTCTCCCTCTGTGTGTGACTGTCACAAATAAATTTTTTTTAAAAATTTAAAAAAAAAAAAAAGAGAATGGCCTTTAACTATTAACTGAATGTTTTTAGATGATTGGTTTGCCCTTTCTTCAAATACACTAACATTATGAGGTATTATGAGTTCACAGGTTAGGATTTCAGTGTGAATTATTGAGGGTCATAATTTAGCCCAGAAAAGTCATCCTTTCACATAATCATGTAGATAGTGTTATGTTCTTTTAAAATGGTTACGTTGTACTTCATAGACAAAGCATAAATTGTCACTTACTGATCAAGTTATTTTTATTTTCCATTAAAGATAAAAAACTGCAGTAGTGATTGGATTAATGATGTTTTCCTACAAAGTCAACTCTGAGATACAGATAGTTTCAAGTGGCTACTCTTAGTAAAAGATAACTTGAATAAGTATTTCTTCTAATTAAAATAACAGGATGAAAAAAATTAAATTAACAGGATGAGCTTTATGTTTTCTTTCCCTTCTTCCGTATCATCTTCACAGTTATTAGGTCTTTTGATGTCAACAAACCTGGCTGTGAGGTTGATGACCTTAAAGGTGGTGTAGCTGGTGGCAGTATTTTAAAGGGAGTATTAAAGGTAAACTGAATTGTAAATCTTGTTTCTTAAATGGAAAAAAAAAGTAAAAGAAAAATCTAAAAATGAATTTTAAAAATATAGGGATCCCTGGGTGGCGCAGCGGTTTGGCGCCTGACTTTGACCCAGGGCGCGATCCTGGAGACCCGGGATCGAATCCCACGTCGGGCTCCCGGTGCATGGAGCCTGCTTCTCCCTCTGCCTGTGTCTCTGCCTCTCTCTCTCTCTCTGTGACTATCATAAATAAATAAAAATTAAAAAAAAAATATATATATATATAGTATTTATTTACTACTGTACTTTAAATATGTCTAGTGTAAATCAGATTTCTTGAATGTTAAGTGGTTAATAATTGAGTGGTTTTAACTTTATAACTCTTCTACATTTTTAAATTTTGTAATCCTTTTGAAATTATCGTTGCAAGGTGATGCCTTTTCAGTTTAGCAGTCTATCAGTAAGGACTGTTTACTTGTAAATGTCTCAAGAATTTTAATTACTCTCTTCTGTTTTAGGTGGGCCAAGAAATAGAAGTCAGACCCGGTATTGTTTCCAAAGATAGTGATGGAAAGCTCATGTGTAAACCAATCTTTTCCAAAATTGTATCACTTTTTGCAGAACACAATGATCTTCAGTATGCTGCTCCAGGGGGTCTTATTGGTAAGAATTTTCCTTTTACCTAATAAGCTATTATTAGTGGTTAGTCATGTTACTTTTTATGTCAAATAGATTATCTAAAAGTATATATCTCTAATTAGATGTTTCACTCAATATGGAAAAATGGGATGTGCAAATATATATAGGTAGTTGTTGAATTTAGATAACGTATTTTGCTTCTTAGAAAATACATTTTTTCCCTTTTTTTTTTTTAAACTGGGCTCTACACCCAACATGGGGCTCTTGAACTGATGACACGGAGATTTAGAGTTGCATGCTTGTGGCCCCTGGGTGGTGACATAGGTTGAGTTTCCTACACTTGATTTTGGCTCAGGTCATGATCTTGGGGTGCCCCCTGCTGGGCTCTGATCACCGAGGAGCCTGGTAAAGTTTCTCCCACTCCCTCTATCCTTCCCCATGCTTACGCACTCTGTCCCAAATAAATAAGTGAATTTAAAGAGAGAAATTCATGATTTAGCATTTTAAAAATACCAGTAGGGACACTATATTCATGAGAGACACAGAGAGAGGGACAGAGACACAGGCAGAGGGAGAAAGAAGCATGCTCCCTGCCAGGAGCCTGATGGAGGACTGTATCCCAGGATCTGGGGATCACGACTTGAGCCAAAGGCAGACACTCCAACCACTGAGCCACCCTGGTGACCCCAAAAGAGAGATTTTTAGAGAGATCTCTATTAGTAAAATAAAGAAGTATAATCCTATTTCATACTCTTTCTTATTTGGTTACTTTTTATGTATATTTTTAAAAATGATAAATTACCCGGCCATATCACTATCATATCATGAGATCATGTTTATGCTGGGGCTGACCGAGAAAGATACTATTTTTGAAGGAATTGCTTGAGTAAAATATAGATTTTCTAATTTCTTACTCAACTTATTACAGTTATCTTGGGGGGGAGTCAAGACTTTTTGAGAGATCCTGTTTTGTTTTGTTTTTTCCTTTGGATTAAAGAAGAAAATGTTGGATAAAGAAAGAATCTGTCTTTTTGTTTTATGTGTTTTGTCTATTTTAAAGCACTTTGAAAGTGTCATCTAACTTCCATCTGGCACTGGCTTCTGATGAGAAACCAGCTGTAAATATCATTGATGCTGTTGGGCATTTTCAGTTGCAGTAAGCATAAGGGTACATGTACCTGTTTGAATTAGAGTTTTCATATTCTTTGGGTAAATACTCAGTAGGGGAATTACTGGATCACATGATAATTTATTAAGTTTTTAAAGAACCTCCATACTGTTTTCTAGAGTAACTGCACCAGTTTGCTTTCTATGAACAGTTAAGAGGGTTCCTTCTTCTCTCCTTCCTCGCAAAGACGTATATTTGATTTTAGCCATGTAACAGGTGTGAGCTTAGAGTTTTAATTTGCATTTCCCTGATGAGAGGAGTGATATTGTGCATCTTTCATGTGTCTCTTGGCCATCTAGATATCTTCTTTGGAGGAATGTCTATTCATGTCTTGTTCCCATTTTTTAATTGAATTATTTGGTTTTGATTGTTGGGTTTGTGTTTAAAGATTTTATTTAAATACAGGGGATCCCTGGGTGGCTCAGCGGTTTAGCGCCTGCCTTCAGCCCAGGGTGTGATCCTGGAGTCCGGGGATCAAGTCCTACGTCAGGCGCCCTGCATGGAGCCTGCTTCTCCCTCTCCCTGTGTCTCTGCCTCTCTCTGTCTCTCATGAATGAATAAATAAATTAAATAAATAAATCTTAAAAAAAAAAAAAAGGTTTTATTTAAATACAGAGACATCAGCAGAGAGAGAGAAGCAGGTTCCATGTGGGGAGCCCAATTCGGGAATCAGTCCCAGGTCCCTGGATCATGACCTGAGCTGAAGGCAAACATACAACCAATGAGCCACCCAGGCATCCCTGTTTGTTGAATTTTGTTAAGTTCTTCATATATTTTGGTTACTAACAACTTATCAAATATGTTATTTGCAAATATCTTCTCCCATTCCATGGTTTGCATTTTATTTTACTTTGTTTCAGCCATTATCATCATTTTTTAAAGTATTCTTTCTGTTACTTTCTCTTCTTTGTCTCTGGGACTTTTTGATATACTTGATTGTGTCATGTATGTCTGTGAGACTTTTTTTTTTCCTAAGATTTTTTTCTTACAGAGAGAGCACATGCATATGAGTGGTGGCGGTGGGTAAAGTGAGGGAGAATCTTGAGCAGCCTTTTTTACTGAGCTCAGAGCTTGACTTCAGAGCTCAATCCCCAAACCCTGAGATCAGGGCCTAAGCCAAAATCAAGAGTTGGTTGCTCAACCAACTGAGCCACCCAGGCACCCATGTTCATTTTTGCTTAATATTTTTGCTCACAGTGAAAATCTCACTTGACTATTTGCTGATTCTTGTTTCCTGATTCAATATGCTGTTGACATCCATTGGTGATTATTCCTTTTAGTTATTATCCTTTTTTACTCCAGAATGTTATTTGATTCTCTTATATACTGTGTATGTCCTTGTCGATGATGTCTTCATGAGATATCATTTTCATACTTCCCTTTAGTTCTTCAGACAGTTTAGCTCTGTCTTCAGCCCAAGGCGTGATCCTGGAGTCCCGGGATGGAGTCCCACATCAGGCTCTCTGCAGGGAGCCTGCTTCTCCCTCTGCTTATGTCTCTTGTCTCTCTTTCTCTGTCTCTCATGAATAAGTAAATAAACTCTATTTTATTTTATTTTATTTTATTTTATTTTATTTTATTTTATTTTATTTTTATTTATTTTTTTTTTTAAAGATTGTATTTATTTATTCATGAGAGACAAACAGAGAGAGAGGCAGAGACACAGGCAGATGGAGAAGCGGGCTCCATGCAGGGAGCCCGATGTGGGACTCGATCCCGGGTCTCCAGGATCACGCCCTGAGCCGAAGGCAGGCGCTAAACCACTGAGCCACCCAGGGATCCCCAATAAACTCTTTTTAAAAGAGAGAGAAAGAGAGCTTTGTTTGTTGGTACATGCTTTTAGCTCTCAGCCAGGCAGTTAACAACTCTGTCTCATTCTTTACTTCCATCTTAAGACCAGTGGATGTGAATCCTTTAAAGCTTTACAAGGTCTATTCTGATCATGTGCACAGCCTTAAACATTACCCATTGGATTTATAGGAATATCTTGTTTTTCTTTTATTATAATTTTATTTATGATAGGCACACAGTGAGAGAGAGAGAGAGAGAGTCAGAGACACAGGCAGAGGGAGAAGCAGGCTCCAGGCACCGGGAGCCTGACGTGGGATTCGATCCCGGGTCTCCAGGATCGCGCCCTGGGCCAAAGGCAGGCGCCAAACCGCTGCGCCACCCAGGGATCCCCGAATATCTTGTTTTTCAAAACAAGATTAGGACACCTGGGTGGCTCCATGGTTGAGCATCTGCCTTTGGCTCAGGGTGTGATCCTGGAGTTCCGGGATCAAGTCCCACATCAGGCTCCTTGCCTGTGTCTCTGTCTCTATCGCTCTCTGTCTCTCTCTCTCTCTCTAATGGATAAATAAATTATTTTTTAAAAAAACTTTTTGGTTATTGTGTTATTTGCCCCACCTGTTATCCTTCAATTCCCTGAGGACTTAATCACATTATCATCCACACAGTTGTAGAAGTGGAGTTTTCCAGGAAAACATTAAAGTAATCAAATGATATGGCCCTTCGAAAATGACGCTTTTAAGGAGCTCCAGCCCTGTTCTCTTACAGCCTTGCTGGTTTTAAAAACAAATGCAAGTTGTTAACACTGCTGTGACAGAGATGTTGAAGAGTAGAACAAGTTAAAATGTGATATAGTTTTCTGTTTTTATTGAGACATGGATGTTTTTCTTAAGTAAATGCTGCACAGATTGTGGCAAGCCTTTAGTTTAATTTCAGAACTTTAAACATGATTCCAACATTTTTGTCAGTTTTTTCATTATGTATATGGAAAAGAGAGCTTGGGAAGACTTGACTGCATCATTTCACTGACATGTTTGTTTTCTTTGATGTACTTTATTATGTGCTCATAATAAGTCCACTGAATATGACTGCAGGGTTTTGTTTTGTTTTGTTTTTACAAACAAGGAAATTCTGGAACATTTTCATGGAAACTTTCATTGTACGTATATTACAAAAATACAAGAATACTGTAAAAACAACCATGTATACTTACCAACCAGCATTAACAATTACCAATTTTGGGCAGCCCAGGTGGCTCAGTCGTTTAGCGCCGCCTTCAGCCCAGGCATGATCCTGGAGACCTGGGATTGAGTCCCATGTCAGGCTTCCTACATGGAGCCTGCTTCTCCCTCTGCCTGTGTCTCTGCCTCTCTCTCTCTCTCTCTCTCTCTCTCTCTCTCTGTGTCTCATGAATAAATAAATAAAATTTAAGACAAAAATTACCAATTTTTTTATCTATAAATGAATCATTATCAACTTTGTAACTTTTCAGTTTTTATTAAGATAATATACCTTATTAAATGGTTATTTTCTATTAAACAGTTCTCCATTTTTCATAATTCAAATCAAAATTATCTTTTTATTTTTAGATATTCATCAAGGCTTATTTCCAATATTCTTGTTTTTATAGATAAAGCAGGGATTTGGTTATAGGAAAACTGTAGAGGATTTTAATTATGTGGTTTTGACAGGGTATCAATATAATATAATTTGGTTAAATTGTATAACTACATATTTTACTGGTTTGACTAACTTTACCTTTGTAAAATCTTAAGAAATACAAAATTGATGGAGCACCTGGATGCTCAGGAGTGGAATGTCTGCTTTTGGCTCAGGTGGCGATCCCAGGGTCCTAGGATCGTGTCCCATGTTGGGCGCCCTGCAAGAAGCCTGCTTCTCCTTCTGACTGTGTCTCTGCCTTTCTCTTTGTATCTTCTTATGACTCTCAATGAATAAATAAATGAATAAAAATCTTTAAAAAAAAAAAAAGAAAAAGAAAGAAAGAAATGCAAAGTTGAAATATGTAACAAAACTTACTTTATATTAGGAGTTGGAACAAAAATTGACCCCACCTTGTGCCGGGCTGACAGAATGGTAGGACAGGTGCTTGGTGCAGTTGGAGCTTTACCAGAGATCTTCACAGAATTGGAAATATCCTATTTCCTACTTAGACGGCTTCTAGGTGTACGCACAGAAGGCGACAAAAAGGCAGCAAAGGTAAATCTCTTTCCTTTTTTTTTTTTTTTTAATAAGATTTGTGTATTAATTTAATAGAGGGGCACGGGAGGTGGTAAAGAGCTGAGGGAGAGGGAGAGAAGCAGACTCCCTGCTGAACGACTCTTGGTTTCAGCTCAGGTCCTGTTTTCAGGGTTGTGAGACTGAGCCCCATATCAGGCACCATGCCCAGTGCAGAGTCTGCTTGAGATCCTCTCTCCCTTTTCCTCCTGTCCATCTCCACTCATGCACATGTGCGCTCTCTCGTGCTCTCTCTCTCTCTCTCTAATACCTACGTAAATTTTTTTAATAATAATAAATTTATTGAATTTGTCATTTGGGGGAGAGGTTTGTGGAGTCAGGGAGGTTTTTTTTAATAAAGATGTGTTTTCTGGTCAGCCTGGGCGGCTCAGCGGTTTGGCGCTGCCTTCAGCCAGGCCTGATCCTGGAGACCCGGGATCAAGTCCCACGTCGGGCTCCCTGCGTGGAGCCTGCTTCTCCCTCTCCCTTTCTCTCATTCTCTGTGTGTCTCTCATGAGTAAAAAAATAAAAACTTAAAAAAAATAGTCTTCAAAAATTTTTAAAGAAAAAAAAAAGATGTATTTTCTGACTTTTAATGAAATAAGGCCTGAAAAACACTGATCTGAATATGAGCATTAGGTTATAAGTATAAACAGCAGTAAGCAGTACAGAGGCAATTCCAATAATTATAAGTACTAGAAATCTAATATCTAAAGAGTTATATAGTGTTATCCAATTTTACAGAAGCTAGAAGATTTTCAGTACCTACTTTACATTCATGGAATTAGACTTCTTTAAACCCATTTAACTATTGCCTTTTGACTCTTTCAAGAAATAGTGTAAATCCTTTCTGCCACAAGCCTCCAGAATTTTAAGCATTTGACTGATCTGTGTTATATTTAGTAGCTTATTTTCTATTTATGTTAGACAATGTGTATATTCATTTGGTGTTAAGTAAACCTTTCACTTCAGCCTGTGTAGGATATATTTACATCATATCACATTGAGTGTTAATTTCCAGAATTTATTTTTTCTTTATAGTTAATTTTTTCCCAGAAGTACTTGGTAAGTTCTCACTTTGTATTGGGAAATATTTTATTACTTTAACAGTTTCATTTTTTTCTTTAATTTCCATAGGTGCAAAAGCTCTCTAAAAATGAAGTGCTTATGGTGAACATTGGTTCCCTGTCAACAGGAGGAAGAGTTAGTGCAGTCAAGGCTGATTTGGGTAAAATAGTTCTCACTAATCCTGTGTGCACAGAAGTGGGAGAAAAAATTGCCCTTAGCCGAAGAGTTGAGAAACACTGGCGGTAAGTTTATCACCTTTGCCACTGTTTGTCTTGTGTCAAGAAAAACAGCAGGGGGGATCCCTGGGTGGCTCAGTGGTTTGGCATATGCCTTTGGCCCAAGGCATGATCCTGGAGTCCTGGGATCAAGTCCAACATCGGGCTCCCTGCATGGAGCCTGCTTCTCCCTCTGCCTGTGTTCCTGCCCTCTCTCTCTCTCTCTCTCTCTCTCTCTCTCTCTCTCTCTCTCTCTGTGTCTCATGAATAAATGAATAAAATCTTTAAAGAAAAAAAAAAGAAAGGGAGGGAGAGAGAGAGAAAAGAAAGAAAGAGAAAGAAAGGGAGAAAGAAAGAAAAGAAAAGAAAAAAGAAAAGAAAGAGGAAGGAAGGAAGGAAGGAAGGAAGGAAGGAAGGAAGGAAGGAAGGAAGGAAGGAAGGAAGGAAGGAAGGAAGGAAGGAAGGAAGGAGAGAGAGAAAGAAAGAAGAAAGAAAAGAAAGAGAGAGAGAGAGAGAGAGAGAGAGGGAGGGAGGGAGGGAGGGAGGGAGAGAGAGAGAGAGAGAGAGAGAGAGAGAAAGAAAGAAAGAAAGAAAGAAAGAAAGAAAGAAAGAAAGAAAGAAAGAAAGAAAGAAAGAAAGAAAGAAAGAAAGAAAGAAAGAAAGAAAAAGGAAGAAAGGAAGAAAGAAAGAAAGAAGAAAGAAAGAGGGAGGGGAGGGAGGGAGGGAGGGAGGGAGGGAGGGAGGGAGGGAGGACAAAGAAAAGAGAGAGAGAAAGATCCCTGGGTGGCGCAGCGGTTTAGCCTGCCTTTGGCCCAGGGATCCTGGAGACTCGGGATCGAATCCCACATCGGGCTCCCGGTGCATGGAGCCTGCTTCTCCCTCTGCCTATGTCTCTGCCTCTCTCTCTCTCTCTCTCTGTGTGACTATCAAAAATAAATAAAAATTGAAGAAAGAAAGAAAAAAGGAAGGGGGGGAGGGAGGAAGGAAGGAAGGAAGGAAGGAAGGAAGGGTGATAGATAGCAGGGACATCTGGCTGGCAGAGTCAGCAGAGCACATGACTCTTGGTTGTAGGTTTGAGTCCCACAGTGGGGATAGAGATTACTATAAAACTAAACTTAAAAACACACACACACAGGGATCTCTGGGTGGCGCAGCGGTTTGGCGCCTGCCTTTGGCCCAGGGCGCCATCCTGGAGACCTGGGATCGAATCCCACATCAGGCTCCCGGTGCCTGGAGCCTGCTTCTCCCTCTGCCTGTGTTTCTGCCTCTCTCTCTCTCTCTCTCTCTGTGACTATCATAAATAAATAAAAATTAAAAACACACACACACACACTCACACATTTTCTTGTTCTGTATTCTTAATGGTATATATGCTCACTTTTCCCTTCTTCTTAAATATTTTCACATTTAAATTTTATAGTTAACATACAGGGTGATACTAGTTTCAGGTGTACAGTATACTGATTCAGCACTCCATACATCACCCAGTGCTCATCAAAAGTATACTATTCAGTCCCCATCACCTATTTCCCCCACCCTCTTGCCTCCCTTCCCATAAGCATTAGTGTGTTCTCTGTAGTTAAAGATTTGTTTTCGTGCTTTGTTTCTCTTTCCTTTCTAAGATTTTATTTATTTATTTGAGAGAGACAGCACGAACAGGGGGTGGGGAGAGGCAGACTCCCCACTGAGAAGGAACCGCATGTCGCATGTTGGTCTGGATTCCAGAACCCTGGGATCATTACGTGAGCCAAAGGCAGACGTTTAACCACCTAAGCTACCCATGCACCCGTCTCTGCTTTTCCTTTTGCTTACTCATTTTGTTCATAAATTTCACTTAGAGTAATAGACTTTAACTCCCTTCACCTTGTTACAAGTGGCAAGATTTGACTGAACCCTTTATGGCTGAGGTGTATTCATATGTATAGATATAGATATATGTAGGTAGATAGTTATAGATATATATAATTAGGATATATATTCTAATAAGGATATATATACACACACACATACACACACACACACATATATGTGTGTGTGTGTATGTATATATAATACACAGATACAGGGGATCCCTGGGTAGCTCAGCGGTCTGGCCCCTGCCTTTGGCACAGAGTGTAATCCTGGAATCCCGGGATTCAGTCCGCATTTGGTTCCCTGCATGGAGCTTGCTTCTCCCTCTGCCTGTGTCTCTGCCTCTCTCTGTGTCTCTCATGAATAAAATAAAATCTTTAAAAAAACAAAAAAGATACAAGATACAGAAAAATGTAAAATAGAATTCTATATGTAGAATATATAGCAATATATATACCATGTCTTCTTTATGCAGTCATCAGTGGATGAATCCTTCGGCTACTTCCGTATTTTGGCTATTGTTAATAATACTGCTGTAAACATTGGGGTCCATGTGTCTCTTCAAATCAGTATTTTTGTATTCTTTTGATAAATATGCACTAGTGCAATTCCTGGATCATAGGGTACCTTTATTTATTTATTTATTTTTAAGATTTATTTATTTATGATAGACACACGGGGGGTGGGGGGCGGGCAGAGACACAGGTAGAGGGAGAAGCAGGCTCCATTCCCGGAGCCCGATGTGGGACTCGATCCCAGGACTCCAGGATCGCGCCCTGGGCCAAAGGCAGGCGCCAAACCGCCGAGCCACCCAGGGATCCCTGGTACCTTTATTTTTAATCTTTTAAAGGTTTCTTTTTTTTTTTTTTTTTAAGATTTTATTTATTTATTCATGAGAGACACACAGAGAGGCAGGGACACAGGCAGACACCCACTCGGGCTCTCTGTGTCTCTCATGAATAAATAAATAAAATCTTAAAAAAAAAAAAAAAAAGACTAGAATGCTTTAAAAATGGTGGTGTGTCCTTATTAGGAATTGTATTCCAGAAGCACACATAATGGGCTACAACCTCAAGCGTGAAGTTAATTTTGTTTGTGCCATCAAGGTGTCTATTACAAAGTTTCTCTTTTTTTTTTTTTTTTTTTAATTTATTCCTGATAGTCACAGAGAGAGAGAGAGAGAGGCAGAGACATAGGCAGAGGGAGAAGGGAGAAGCAGGCTCCATGTACCGGGAGCCCAATGTGGGATTCGATCCCGGGTCTCCAGGATCACGCCCTGGGCTAAAGGCAGGCGCCAAACCGCTGCGCCACCTAGGGATCCCCATATTCAGAGCTTTTATGCAACCTTGCCTCATCTGATTTTTTTCCTCTGCTTCTTCATATAAACCCTCATAAGTATACTTCTTATTTTCATTGTCCTCATGATTTTCTGAGTCTCTTTTAGCTCCTTTTCCTTTCTATCTTCATTTTTGATCCTCCCCTTTGATGCACAGTGCCCCATGATGATCTCATCATTTATCACCTAGAAAATTTATTTAATGTACCGCTAATATTAAAAAGTGAAATTTTGGGGATGATCAGGTCATGATCTTAGGGTCATGAGATGGAGCCCCCACGTCATGCTCTGCACTGGGATGGAGCCTGTGACTTGTGTGAACACTCTCTGAAAAAAAAAAAAAATGTGAAGTTTTATTACCTTTTACATAACCGATCTTGTTTTGTGGTGATTTAAGCTCATTTAATATTAATATTTCCTCTATTATAAACATTACTTCTGCAATATTTAAATAGGTATAAATAATATAAAATTTTCAGAAATCTTTACCATGGAACACATCATTTGTTAGAATAGAACATTTTCCAGCTTATCCATGGATGAATATTTGTATTGCTTTCAATTCTTATTTTGTTTTGTTTTATTTTGGTTTTTTTTTTTTTTTTAAAGATTTTATTTATTTATGATAGAGAGAGAGACAGAGACAGGCAGAGGGAGAAGCAGGCTCCATGCAGGAAGCCCGACGTGGAATTCGATCCCGGGTCTCCAAGATCACGCCCTGGGCCAAAGGCAGGCACCAAACCGCTGCGCCACCCAGGGATCCCTATTTTGTTTTTTAAATTTTTTATTTTTAAGTAATCTCTGTACTTAAATCTCATAGAGTGTGGGGCTTGAACTCATCAGGAGTTGCATGTTTTACTGACTGAGCCAGACAGGCACCCTTGCTTTTACTTTTTGGCTATTCTGCTTAATGAAGTTATGAACATGGTAGACAAGTATCTGTATCTACTTTTGTCTCTACTCAATTCTTTTAGGGTATATGCGCTAAAATGGATTGCTAAATCATAGCATAATTCTGTTTCTAATTTATGAGGAACCATACATATTATAGAAACAATCCAAAAGTTTTGGTACATTGGGTTTTTCTTTTAACATATTTTCTTTCTTTCTTTATAATGAAGATATTTTCTGATTTCTCTTGGGCTGTCTTCATTGTCCCATTGGCGGTTAAAACATTTATTGCTTAGTTTCCACATATTTGTAGATTTCCCAATTTTCCTTCTACAGTTAATTACTAGTTCTACTGCAGTCAGAAATGGAATTGGGAATTGATTAATCTTTTTACATATACTAAGACTCGTGACCTAAAAACATATTATGGTCTACTGGAAAATGTCCCATAAGGACTTGGCAAAAAATATACCGATAGGGTTGGTTCTGAGTTCTGTATATTTACCTGGGATGCAGTGGGTTATAGTATTCAAGTCATCTGCTTTATTGGTTTGCTGTCTCCTTGTCTTATCCATATAGAAAGTGGCCCCCCCCTTATCCACTCTTTGACTTTGCACATTTTTACTTAACCTGCAGTCACCCACAGTCCAGACATAGATGCTTCTCCTATCAATCATCAGAAAGTCAGTACTAGGAACATAATACTAAGTCATAATGCCTCAGGCATTCACATGACTTCATCTTATTACACATTTTATCTCACATAATCAAAGAAAAAGGTGAGTACAATATAATAATTTGAGACCACATCCATATAACTTTCATTATAGTGTGGTGTTATAATTGTTCTTTTTCAGTACTAGTTATCCTTAATTTCCCAAAGTGCCTGATTTATAGGTTAGACTCTTATCATAGATATGTAGGTATGTATGTATTGAAATCTAAAAAATCCAGTTTCAGGCATGTGCTAGGGGGTTTGCAATATACCTGCTAATGATCCAGGGATAGGTCCAGGTAGCAGGTTTGCAATATACCTGCTAATGATCCAGGTAGCTTTGTTTTGCTGTTTATTGTTGTACTACCTTCTTTTGTGTTTGGTTGTTTGTTTTTTTATTTATTTTTGAAGATCTTATTTATGCAAGAGAGAGAGACATAGGTAGAGGGAGAAGCAGGCTCATGCAGGGAGCCGGATGTAGGACTTGATCCCTGGACTCCAGGTTCAGACCCTGAGCCAAAGGCAGACGCTCAACCACTGAACCACCCAGGCATCGGGCTCCCTAGTTGTTTGGTTTATAGTGGCAAATTTGGGTTGCCTTACTGTTTCCTTTTTGTATTCTGTAGGGCAGTTTTTTTAAATGTTTTTGTTGGGATGCCTGGTGGCTCAGGGCCTGATCCCCCACCAAGCATCGAGTCCCACATCAGGCTCCCTGTGAGGAGTCTGCTTTTCTCCCTCTGCCTATGTCTCTGCCTCTCTCTGTGTGTCTCTCATAAATAAATAAAATCTTAAAAAATAAAAAATAAGGTAAATGTTTTTGCTGTTGCTTTTGTTGCTGTGGCATTTAAATACCATTAAAGTTTTACATTTTTACATGTATATCTATTAATTTACTATGTTTTGTGTTACTCTTAGATTGTATGCACCAAAATTAAACTATAATTAAATATTAAATAATAATTAAATAGCTTTAGTGATAATGAATTTTACTCAGCTTTTTTTATCTTCAGAATACTTATTTCTCCATCATGTTTGAAATTAATTTTCTAGATAGTGTTCTTATTGGACAGGGTTTTTTTTTTCCTCCTTTTTTTTTTTAAGATTTTATTTATTTATTCATGAGAGACAGAAAGAGAGAGGCACAGACACAGGCAGAGGGAGAAGCAGGCTCCATTCCAGGGAGCCCGATGTGGGACTCAATCCCAGGTCTCCAGGCCCACACCCTGGGCCAAAGGCAGCGCTAAACCACTGAGCCACCCCGGGGTGCCCAATTTTTTCTTTTAAACATTTTGAATATATCAGTCTACTGTCCTTTGATCTAGTTATCTCCTGGGAAATCCACTGATAATCTGATAATCTGATTACGCCTTGGGCTGACAGCAGGTGCTAAACCATTGAGCCACAGAGTCTTCCCTTATTTGCTGATTCTTAATGGGTAGATACAGATTTTTAGAAAATGCCTACATATTTATGATAATGACTTCTTGTTATGTTATCTTTCATTATTGATACTAGCCAAACCCATGTTTAAGTTTAAGAATCCAAAGATTACACGGACTCTTCATTATAGACAAGCATGTTATGGAAACAAAATCAGGGGATCCGTGGGTGGCTCAGCAGTTTAGCACCTGCCTTTGGCCCAGGACTTGATCCTGGAGTCCCAAGATTGAGTCCTGCATCAGGCTCTCTGCATGGAGCCTGCTTCTGCTTCTGCTTCTGCCTGTTTCTCTGCCTCTCTCTGTGTGTGTGTCTCTCATGAATAAATAAATAAAATCTTTAAAAAAAAAAAAAAAAGGAAACCAAATCAGTATGTCAGGAGTTTGTGATGATACTGATGACACAGATTTAAAAATCATGATTTTTGTTTTTTCCACAGTTTAATTGGTTGGGGTCAAATAAGAAGAGGAGTAACTATTAAGCCAACAGTTGAAGATGACTGAAGAATATTATTTACATAATACGTCTGGATGAAGTTATAGTTTCTGTTAACAACCTGGGGGTATAATTTCAAAGCAATACTGGGGAATATATTTCACAGTTCATTACCTTAGTAGAAGCTGTAAGGTTATTCTCATCTCCTTGTTATGAAGATTTAACTTCAAAATAATAGAATCTACAATAGTTGTCAAATTGGCATATTAATGGGTTCAATCCAACATTTTAGCAGAAACCGATTATTGCTAAATGGTGTCAAATTTATACATCACTTCATGTTTGAAATGACACACCTGTTAAAACCAGCCTTTGCTAAGGCATATATGTACCACACTCAACCTGTTTCAAATAAAGTTTTCCTTATTACTTTTTATGATATGTCTTTGAGTATTCTCCAGGCTTGAAGGAATTTAACACCAGTAAAAATCTGAAGACACAAGGCCCCTTGAAAATCAGCTCCCGGGGCAGCCCGGGTGGCTCAGCAGTTTAGCACTGCCTTCAGCCCAGGGCCTGATCCTGGAGACCCAGATTCGAGTCCCACATCAGGCTCCCTGCATGGAGCCTGCTTCTCCCTCTGCCTGTGTCTCTGCCTGTCTGCCTGTCTGTGTGTGTGTGTGTCTCTCTCTCTGTGTCTCTCATGAATAAATTTTAAAAATCTAAAAAAATTAAAAAAGAAAAGAAAGAAAATCAGCTCCCGGGATCCCTGTGTGGCTCAGCCGTTTGGCGCCTGCCTTTGGCTCAATCCTGGAGTCCCAGGATTGAGTCCCTCATTGGGCTCCTCGCGGGGAGCCTGCTTCTCCCTCCTCCTGTGTCTCTGCCACTCTCTCTCTCTCTCTCATTGTCTACCATAAATAATTAAATAAATATTAAAAAAAAGAAAAGAAAAGAAAAATCATCTCCCTTGGGCAGCCCAGGTGGCTCAGAGGTTTGGCACGGCCTTCAGCCCAGGGCGTGAGCCTCAAGACCCAGGATTGAGTCCCACATCGGGCTCCCCGCATGGAGCCTGCTTCTCCCTCTGCGTGTCTCTGCCTCTCTCTCTCTCTGTCTCTCATGAATAAAAATAAAATATTAAAAGGAAAGGAAAGAAAATCAGCTCCTTTTTTATCCCATATTTTATGTAGCCTTATCTTTAGAATGAAAATTATTACAGTTCAATTAAATTGTCTTTTAGAGTACGAGTGCTCATTTATATAGACAAACTTTTCTTTGTCTTACTCTGTTCATAGATTGGAAAACAAAAAGCTAAAAAGAGTTGTCCTTAACCCTATTGTTATTTCTATAATTATTTCTCTTTGGTTTTTCCTGAAACTCAAAACAGTATTTCCCTATTGGAAAATAGAGTTTTACCAAATAATTTAGATAAAGAACAAATATTCAGGGTGCCTGGGTGACTCAGCAGTTGAGCGCCTGCCTTGGGCTCAGGGCGTGATCCTGGAGGCCTGGGATCGAGACCCACATGGAGCTCCCTGCATGGAGCCTGTTTCTCTCTCTGCCTATTTCTCTGCTGTTGTGTGTCTCATGAATAAATAAATAAAATCTTAAAAAAAAAAAAAAAAGGAACAAATCTTTTTTTTTTAATTTTTTATTGGAGTTCAATTTGCCAACGTTTAGCATAACACCCAGTGCTCATCCTGCAAAGTACCCCCCTCAGTGCCCATCACCTGTCACCCAAACGCCCTGCCCACCTCCCCTTCCACTACCCCTTGTTCATTTCCTAGAGTTAGATGTCTCATGTTTTGTCACCCTCACTGATATTTTCACTCATTTTCTCTCCTTTCCCCCTATTCCCTATACCCTCCAATTCCAACCACGTGGAAGCAAATAGTGGGTATTTGTCGTTTCAATGGCTCAGTAATGTTCCATTGTATACATAAACCACATCTTTATCCATTCATCTTTTGATGGACACCGAGGCTCCTTCCACAGTTTGGCTATTGTGGACATTGCTGCTATAAACATCGGGGTGCAGGTGTCCCGGCGTTTCACTGCATCTGTATCTTTGGGATAAATCCCCAGTAGTGCAATTGCTGGGTTGTAAGGCAGATCTATTATTAACTCTGAGGAACCTCCACACAGTTTTCCGGAGTGGCTGCACCAGTTCACATTTCCACCAACAGTACAGGAGGGTTCCCCTTTCTCCACATCCTCTCCTACATTTGTGGTTTCCTACCTTGTTAATTTGCCCCATTCTCACTGGTGTGAGGTGGTATCTCATTGTGGTTTTGATTTGTATTTCCCTGATGGCCAGTGATGCAGAACATTTTCTCATGTGCTTGTTGGCCATGTCTATGTCTTCATTTGTGAAATTTCTGTTCGCGTCTTTTGCCCATTTCAGGATTGGATTGTTCGTTTCTTGGGCTTTGAGTTTAATAAGGTCTTTATAGGTCTTGGATACTAGCCCTTTATCTGACAGGTCATTTGCAAGTATCTTCTCCCATTCTGTAGGTTTTTAGTTTTGTTGACTGTTTCTTTTGCTTTGCAGAAGCTTTTTATCTTGATGAAGTCCCAGTAATTCATTTATTGCTTTTTTTTTCTTGCCTTCATGGCTGTATCTTGCAAGAAGTTACTGTGGCCGAGTTCAAAAAGGGTGTTGCCTGTGTTCTCTAGGATTCTGATGGATTCTTGTCTCACATTTAGATCTTTCATCCATTTTGAGTTTATCTTTGTGTATGGTGTAAGAGAATGGTCCAGTTTCATTCTTCTGCATGTGGATGTCCAATTTCCCCAGCACCATTGATTGAAGAGACTGTCTTTTTTCCAGTGGATAGTCTTTCCTGCTTTGTTGAATATTGATTGACCAT
The DNA here is from genome assembly GCA_032313775.1 of Urocyon cinereoargenteus. Taxonomy (NCBI): domain Eukaryota; kingdom Metazoa; phylum Chordata; class Mammalia; order Carnivora; family Canidae; genus Urocyon; species Urocyon cinereoargenteus. The sequence continues at coordinate 637,674 of JAVLSZ010000097.1, read as the reverse complement.
AAAGGTGAGGGTCCACTTCTATATTCTCTTTTCTGAAGAACAAATATTCTTGGGCCTTTTGTTTTCCTAAAGTCTTCATTTAATATAATTAAAACATAGTTGTTTTTTTAAAGATTTTATTTATTTATGAAACATAAAGAGAGGCATCGACACAGGCAGAGGAAGATGCAGGCTCCATGCAGGGATCCTGATGTGGGACTCAATCCCAGGACTCCAATATCATGCCCTAGGCTGAAGGCAGATAACCGCTGAGCCACCCAGGCATCCCCATAGTTTCTAATGTTAGTAATTTTTTCTACTATCAAGTAGCAAATGTTTTTGTCTTTTTCCTTAAAATACTTAAAGTTATTAATTGTTGCCAAAATTGGTATATAATTTTAATCCATATTGAAAAAAAATCAGAGTTTACAGAAGATGCTGATATTAGAAGCAATTTGCCAAGGAAGTAAATTAATATTTTACCTATTTTTCTTAGCTCCCATATAGTGAATAATTATGAATGTATTTGTTAATTATAACAGTGTATAACAGTGTGTAATACTGGCAACTAGTAGGATGCCTGAGTGGCTTTGTGGTTGACCACCAGCCTTTGGCTCAGGTCGTGATCCTGGGTCCAGAATCTGGTCCTTCATTGGGCTCCGCACAGGGAGACTGCTTCTCCCTCTGCCTATGTCTCTACCTGTCTTTCTATGTCTTTCATGAATAAATAAAATCTCTTTTTAAAAAACCCAAATTTGTAACTTGTGATACTATAGAAACAAAATCTTTTGCACTACTGGTTCTACTGTAAAAAAAAAATTAATTAAACATTAACATTTAGGCTCCTACAAATTGATTGATTGATTGATTTTTACAGAGAGAGAGAAGCATAATCCCAACTGAGCGCAGAGCCCAACTTGGAGCTCAAATCCACAGCCTTGAGATCAAGACCTGAGATAAAACCAAGAGTCAGAAGTCAGACACTTAACTGACTGAGCCACCAGGTGCCCCTATAAAGATTCTTAATGTGAAATTTGAAGAACTCCAAGTAGCTCTGTGAAGCTACTAGATATGCACAAATGTTTAAATGCATTTCTGGGTGAAAAACGTTTTCATTATTAAAAACATTTATGGAGTGCCTGGATGGCACAGTCCAGTAAGTGGTCTGACTCTTGGTTTCAGTTCAAGTCATGATCCCAGGGTCTTGGGATAGAACCCTGTGTTGGGCGCTCTGCTCAGTGGGGAGCCTGCTTCCTTCCCAGTCTCCCTCTGCCTGTCTCTCCGCTTTCTTGTGCTCTCTCTGTGTCAAATAAATAAAAATTAAAAAAAAAAAAAAAAAGAATTAAGTACTGAGATGCCTGGCTCACTGTCAGTTACAGCCTGGGACTCTTGGATCATGAGTTCAAGCCCAATGTTGGGCAGAGAGCCTATTTTTAAAAATTATCTCTAACTGTAAATATCACAGGAAGTTTTTTATATATAGCAGTTTGTTCCAAAATCCTACTCAGCCAGGTACAAGTATACTTACCCTACTTTAAACTGAAGAGACTGAAGGATAGAGAAGTTTGCTCAAGTCTCTAAGTAACAGAATTGGAATTCTAGCCTGTGGAATTTGGCTGCCAAGTTTACACCCTTAAACATAAAGTTACCCTGCCTCACTTGCACAGTTTATTTTGCTTTTGTTTGGTTCAGTGCTTTATATTTTCCAAAGAGAGAAAGCTTCATAAGCATACCATACCATTCAGACACCATCCCTGGGTGTCTCAGTGGTTTGGCACCTACCTTCGGCCCAGAGCATGATCCTGGAGTCCCGGATCGAGTCCCACATCAGGCTTCCTGCATGGAGCCTGCTTCTCCTCCTGTCTGTGTCTCTGCCTCTCTCTCTTTCTCTCTCTCTCTCTCTCTCTGTGTCTCTCATGAATAAATACATAAAATCTTAAAAAAACATGGCATTCAAAAGCTTTTCACTTGTCCTTTATTTTCCTACTTGTTCTACCATTTTTACTGCTTGTTCTATTAGTGTTAATTTGCTTTTATGGTTGTATGAGTCTTGCTTCATAGGTTTAGATTTAAGTACAGGTAAATTGGACAAATTGTCTTTTATTGTAATGAAATAAATACCTGTCTGATACTGTTTTTTGGCTGGTAAAATTTATCTGCTGCTTCTATACCACACCAGCAAATTTTTGTTAGTACCTACCTAGTATATTTTAATTTGTGGCCTTTGGTTTCAGCTATAATTTTAGCCAATATTGAAGCATTTGGGAGTTTTGTGGCGGTTTTTTTCTGCAGATCAGAAATATTTAGGGGCGCCTGGGTGGCATAGTCAGTTAAGCATCTACCCTTGCCTCAGCTCAGGATCCCTGCTGGGGATCCCTCCTGGGATCCAGTCCCTATTGTGCTCCCTGCTCAGCAGGGAGTCAGCTTCTCTCTCCCTCTTCCTCTGCCCCTCCCACTGCTTGTGCATCAGCACAGCTAAATCCGCATTGTTCAAGGGCCAACTGTAGGGATCCCTGGGTGGCACAGCGGTTTACGAGGGCCTGATCCAGGAGGCATGGGATCAAATCCCACGTTGGGCTCCTGGTGTGTGGAACCTGCCTCTACCTCTCTCTCTCTGTGACTATCATAAATAAGAAATTAAAAAAAAAAAAAAAAAAAAGGTCAACTGTAATTCTTCTGAATTTAATTTTGTATAAAATATTTCTTTTAACAAAAAATTTTTTTCCAAGTATAGTCTTGAGTTTATGACCCTGAGATCAAGACTCAGATGCCTAACTGACTGACCCATCCAGGAACCCCCTGTGTAAAATATTTCAGTGTCAAAGACTCCTGCAACTGATGTATAAGGAGTAAAAGTTCCACTATGAAGCCTGTAATCATTTATAGCCATGGAAGGGCCTAAATCTTAAGAAAACTGAAATGGATTAGAGAGAGATGGTGGTTTCAAAGGATAAATGAATGGTTGAAAACTAGCTTTTCCTGTCATTTCTTTCTTAGTACTTCCTCATTGAAAAACGTGAATGGTAGAAATAGTTCATTGGGTGATGTTTTCTTACATGTTTGTGGTCTGTTTCTGATGTGTAAGCCAATTTTGAGATCTCATATAGGTGACAGAAGTGAGCAGAAGGCCAAAAAGAAAGGAAAAGTTAACTAAGAAATTATAAGAAATACACAAAGAAAAAATAGCAAATGAAGGATATTACTAGTGGTAGTAGCAATGGTGATAATTATTTGGATTCCAAGTATGCAAGATTATAAAATTTCACTAAGGGGAATCTCAACAAGCAATTTTTAAAACTGCTTGTTGATATGTTAATGTGTGACTAAGCTGAAGTTACTATTCCTGCTCTTTTACACAAAGAGATCATGCCCCAAAGAGCTGCAACTACCTCTGTTCATGCAAAGGTATTAGTTGAATGTCCTATAAGTATTCAAAGGATAGCATCTTATACATACTGATTACAGAAATATGCTTTTGTAGAGTGGAAAACAATCTACTTCATGTAATATGAAGTATTGATGAGAGGAGGAAAGAGATCAGGAGTAATGTTTGTAAATTAAATGATTGTTTAAACAAGTTAAGTTTACTTTTATTTCTAGTTTGCTGAGAGTCTTCATCTAGTCAAAATTTCTTTTAAAGATTTATTTATTTATTCATTCAGAGAGAGCGAGAGAGAGGCAGAGACACAGGCAGGCTCCATGCAGGAAGCCCGACGTGGGACTTGATCCTGAGTCTCCAGGATCACACCCCAGGCTGCAGGCGGCACCAAACCACTGCACCACCGGGGCTGCCCTAGTCAAATGTTTTTAAGTTTAAGTTAAAAATTATGTTCAGGGCAGCCCGGGTGGCAAAGCGGTTTAGCACCTGCCTTCAGACCAGGGCCTGATTCTGGAGACCTGGGATAGAGTCTCATTTCAGGCTCCCTACATGGAGCCTGCTTCTCCCTCTGCCTGTGTCTCTGCCTCTCTCTCTCTCTCTGTGTGTGTGTGTGTCTCATGAATAAATACATAAAAGCTTTAAAAAAATTATGTTCATTGATTTATAAATGTTCATCTAATCCTTCATTCTTGGAAGAGCCCACTTGAGGTATATAGTACTTTTTAAATTTGTTGGCTTTGTTTCACTAAAAAAAGAAAACTTGAGAGTGTGCAATTTGTTCTTTTTATGACTTAGTTCTCTTTTGATATCAATTACAGTGACTTTCTAAAGTAAGGTAACATGTATTCTCTCTTCAACATGTTAGACAAGTTTGCATAGGATTGGTATTATTCATGCACACCTGGGTGGCTCAGTCAGTGGTCTGCCTTTGGCTCAGGTCATGATCCCAAGGTTCTGGGCCCCATATCAGACCCTACATCGAGCCCCATGGTGAACTGCCTCCTCATTCAGGAGACTTCTTCCTCCCGCTCCATCTGCCTATGGCTCCCCCTCCTCCAGGTATCTCTGTCAAATAAATAAATAAAATCTTAAAAAAAAAAAAGAATTTACATTTCTTCCTTAAGTGCTCAGAGAATTTACCAAGGGATCCCTGGGTGGCTCAGCAGTTTAGCACGCCTGCCTTTGGCTCAGAGTGTGATCCTGGGGTCCCAGAATCGAGTCAGTCCATTGGGCTCCCCGCAGGGAGCCTGCTTCTCCTTCTGCCCATGTCTCTGCCTCTCTCTGTGTGTCTCTCATGAATAAATAAATAAAATCTTAAAAAAAAAAAAGGTATCACTGAAAGCCACAAAAGTCATCTTACCCTTTTCTGCTGTTTTCTATTTTTGTGGAAATGTTTTTTACCTACAATTTGCATTTCTTTCATAGATGTAAAACAATTCAAATTATCTCTCTCTTGGTAACTTTTGGTGATTGTCTTTCAAAAGTTTGTCCCCTTCGTGTAAGTTGTAAATTTATTTGTAAAATAGTTCATGAGAGTCCATTATCCTTGTGAGATACTGGAATCTCTAGTGTAACCTTTTTCATACCCGATATAGGTAATTTGTGACTTCCCCTTTTTTTTCTGCTTTGACGTTTATGACTTCATAAAGAATTAGCTTGTTTTATTTTTTCTTTGTAATGTACTTTAAAAAAAATTTTTTTAAGCTTTTATTCATTCATGATATATATAGAGAGAAAGGCAGAGACACAAGCAGAGGGAGAAGCAGACTCCATGCAGGGAGCCTGATGGGGGACTCAATCCCAGGTCTCAAGGATCATGCCCTGGGCCAAAGGCAGACACTGCTGAGCCACCCAGCCGTCCCCCCTTTGTTGTGTTCTTGTCTCTTTATCGATCAATGCTTTGCTTTGCTAGGTCTACTTTGTTTAGGTCTATGTGCTCTTTAGTTTCCTTAGGTGGAAGCTTCGGGGTTTTTTTTTTTTTTTTAAGATTTTATTTATTTATTCATGATAGTCAAACAGAGAGAGAGAGAGAGAGAGGCAGAGACACAGGCAGAGGGAGAAGCAGGCTCCATATAGGGAGCCTGATGTGGGATTTGATCCTGGGTCTCCAGGATCGCGCCCAGGGCCAAAGGCAGGCGCTAAACCACTGCGCCACCCAGGGATCCCTAAGCTTCGGGTTTTTGTATATATAATCATCTGGTATTATAAAATTCCCTCTGTGTATTACTTTGTGCATCCACAAATTTTGAAATGTACTGTTTTCACTTTATAAAGTTTCTCTGGGGGTCTGGCTGATAGTACAGAACTCTTGATCTTGTTGGGGTTTTTTTGTTTTTTTTTTTTAAGATCTTATTAATTTCACAGAAGGACAGCACAAGCAGGGGGAGCAGGGATCTGAGCAGGAAGCCTGACGTGGGGATCAATCTCAGGACCCCACGATCATGACCTAAGCCGAAGGCAGATGTTTAACCAACTGAACCACCCAGGTACCCCTGGATCTTGGTTTCCTTTTCTTAAAAAAGATTTTATTTATTTATTTATTCATGAGAGACACAGAGAGAGAGGCAGAGACATAGGCAGAGGGAGAAACAGGCTTCCTGTGGGGAAACTGATGTTTACAAAAAATGTTTACATTTTTTAAAAGATTTTATTTATTTATTCATAAGAGTCACAGAGAGGGGCAGAGACACAGGCAGAGGGAGAAGCAGGCTCCCTATGGGGAGCTCCATGTGGGACTCAATCCCAGGACCCCAGGATCACAACCTGAGCCAAAGGCAAATGCTGAACCACTGAGCCACCCAGGTGTCCCTGGATCTTGGGTTCTTAAATTCAAGTTTCCCTATTCTGGACATTTCACATAAATAATATAATATATGGTTTTGGTGCTTTCAGCTTTTAACACTTTGTGGCACTTACCATGCGTTCATTTTTTGGAGGCAGAATATCCCATTGTATGGGTATACATTAGATTACATTTATCCATTTGTCAGTTGATGCACATTTATATTGTTTTTACCTTTGACTATTAGAAATAAATCTATAAACAAACATTCACGTACTGAATTTTGAGTAGACATACGTTTTCTAAATAATTTTTTTCTTTATTTATTTATGATAGTCACAGAGAGAGAGTGAGAGAGGCAGAGACACAGGCTCCATGCACCGGGAGCCCGACGTGGGATTCGATCCCGGGCCTCCAGAATCGCGCCCTGGGCCAGAGGCAGGCGCCAAACCACTGCACCACCCAGGGATCCCGACATATGTTTTCATTTATCTTGGGTATATACCTATGAATGGAATTGTTTGATCATAGTATAACTATATTTAACCATTCAAGAAACTGCCATATTCTTTTTCCAAAGTAGCTGTACCATTTGACATTTTTACCAGCAGTGTTTAAGAATTCTACCTTACCTATCCTCACCACAATTACTTCTTTTTTTATTCTACTGACCCTACTATGTGTAAGTGATATTTATTGTGGTTCTGAAGCATTTTCCTTCATACGACTAGTGATTTTAAGCATCTTTTAATGTGCTTATCGGCCATTTGTAAGTATTCTTCAGGAAAATGTTTAGATCATTGTTACTTTTTAATTGATTAAAATTGTCTTACTGAGTTCTATGAGTTGTTTGTATATTCTGGATACATATCAGATATGATATACAAATATTTTCTTTTGTAAGTTGGCTTTATTTTCTTGATAGTGTCCTTTGAAGCACAGAAGGTCTTCCTCTTTTTCTATTTGCAAACATCTCTTTGGTTCTTATACTTTTATTGTATGTGGTAAGGACCTCTGCTTTTATTCAATCTTCTGTTTGTTGAGATTTTTAAAAGTGTAGATTCATGCCCTTCATCAAGTTTTTATGTCATTTCAGCCATTACTCCAGATGCTTTTCCCATTCTTTTCTCCTTTTTTTCCTTTCTACTGTTTTGTGTAGTTTTTCTGTTTGATGTGTTTCACAAGTTTCTTAGATATGTATTTACTTGTATTCATTTTTTTTCTTTCTACTCCTAGACTGGGTAATTTCAATTGCCTCATTCTTCAATTTGGTTACTCTTCTGTTGAATCATCTAATTTTTTATTTCATTTAATATGCTTTTTTCTTCTCTTAAGTAGATTACTTTTTTTTTTTTTAAGATTTTATTTATTAATGAGAGAAAGAGAGAGAGAGAAAGGTGGAGACACAGGCAGAGAGAGAAGCAGGCTCCATGCAGGGACGTGGGATTTGATCCCGGGTCTCCGGGATCACGCCCTGGGCTGAAGGCAGCGCTTAACTGCTGAGCCACCCAGGGATCTCAGTAGATTGCTTTTTGAGAGCAGTTTTTACATTTACAGCAAAATTAAGAAGCAGGTACAAAGATTTCTCATTAAAAAAAAAAGATTTCCTATATTCCTCCTACCTACACACATGTATAGCATTTTCTATCATCAGCATTTCTGCACTGGAATGACATGAGTTATAAATGATGAACCTACACTGACATCATTTTCAACCAAAGTCCATACTTCATATCGGGGTTCATTCTTGGCTGTGCATTTTGTTTCTCTAAATACAATAACATGTATCATATCCATCATTGGTAGTATCATAAAAATCCTGTACTCAAGCTTTTCTTCCTTCCTTAACCTCCTGACAACTACTGATCTTTTCACTGTCTCCATAGTTTTACGTTTCCCAGAATATTGTATAGTTAGAATCTTGCAGTATTTAGTCTTTACAAATTGGCTTCATTCAGTTAGTAATATGCCCTTAAGTTTCCTCCATGTCTTTTTTTTTTTTTTTTTTCCCTTCTTCTCTATAACCAACGTGGGGTTGGAACTCAAGACCCTATCAAGAGTCACATGCTCTACAAACTAAACCAGCCAGGTGCCTGCTTCCCTGTCTTTTCATGACTTGATAGCTCATTTCACTTTAGCACTGAATGTTATTCTATTGTCTGGATGGACCACAGTTTCTTCATCCATTCACCTTAATGGAGACATCTTGGTTGCTTTCCAGTTTTGGCAATTATCATAAAGCTACCATGCATATTTGCATGCAGATTTTAGTGTGAACATAAGTTTTCAAGTCATTTGAGTAGTATTAAGGAATACTATTATTATATAGTATATATATTATATTAAGGATTGTATGTAAGAGTATATTTTTAGTTTTATAAGAAACTGCCAAGCTTTCTAGGAAAGTGGCTGCACTATTTTGTATTTTGCACCAACACAGTGTCCTGGAGATGATAGAGATAGGTAGATAGATAGATGATAGATAGATGATAGATAGATAGTAGATAGACAGATAGATAGATACATAGATACATACATACATACATACATACATACATAGATTTGTTGTTGTTGTTTTAATAGGCTCACATCCAGTGTGGAGCCCAAGGCAGGGCTTGCACTCACAAACAACAACAGAGATAAAAAATCAGATGCTTAACGTTGAGCCATCCAGGCAACCCCATCTCTTAATTTGCATTTCTCCAATGATCTATGATGTGAAATATCTTTTCGTGTTATTTGCCTTTGGTATGCCTTTTTGGTAAGAAGTCTCTTTATGGGGCAGCCTGGGTGGCTCAGTGGTTTAGCACCGCCTTGGGTCCAGGGCGTGATCCTGGAGACCGAGAATTGAGTCCCACGTCCGGCTCCCTGCATGGAGTCTGTGCCTCTGCCTGTGTCTCTGCCTCTCTCTGCCTCTCATGAATAAATAAATAAAATCTTTTAAAAAAATGAAGTCTCTTTAGGTCTTTTTTTTTTTTTAAAGACTTCATTTATTTATTCATAGAGACATACAGAGAGAGAGGCAGAGGGAGAAGCAGGCTCCATGCAGAGCCTGACCTGGGACTTCATCTCCAGAATCACGCCCCAAGCTGCAGGCGGCGCTAAACCGCTGCACCACTGTGGCTGCCCTCTTTAGATCTTTAGATAATTTTTAAATGTTCATTTTCTTATTCTTGAGGGGTTTTTTTTAAGATTTTATTTATTTAATTGCGAGAGCATGAGTGTGAATAGGGGGGAGAGTGAAGAAAGAATTTTAAGCAGGTTCCATGCCCAGCAAGGAGCCCAGGCAGGGCTCAATTTTAGGACACTGAGATCACAACCTGAACTGAGTGGAAATCAAGAGTCTGATACCCAACCAACTGAGCCACCCAGATGCTCTTATGTTAAATATTTCTTTGTGTACTTTGGACAAAAGTCTTTTTTCATGTATGTCTTTTGGAAATAGTTTCTCTCATTCATGGCTTGTCTTTTACAGAGCAGAAATTTTTTGTTTTAATAAAGTTTGTCTTATCAATTCTTTCAGAAGTCATAGCATATGAAGATATAACCATACCTAAGATCATCTAGTTCTCTATGTTATCTTCAGCAAGTTAATAGTTTTACATTTCATATCTCGGGCTATAATCCTCTTTATAGTTAATTTTGGAGCTAAGTGAAAAGCCTGTGTCTAGTTTTTTTTTTTTTTTTAATAAATGGGTGCCCCATTATTGCAACACCATTTGTTGAATACTTTTTCCTTTATTGTATTATTCTTTGCTTCCTTGTCAACGATCAGTTGACCAAATTAATGAGTCTATTTCTAGACTCTATTTCATTGATTTGTCTATTCTTTTTTTTTAAGATTTTATTTATTTATTCATGAGAGACAGAGAGAGAGAGAAAGAGAGGCAGAGACACAGGCAGAGGGAGAAGCAGGCTCCATGCAGGGAGCTGATGTGGGACTTAATCCTGGGACTCCAGGACCACGCCCTGGGCCAAAGGCAGGTGCCAAACCGCTGAGCCACCCAGGGATCCCCTGATTTGTCTATTCTGTAAAAAATATAATACAGTTTTTATTATTGTTTTTTTTTAAGATTTTATTTATTTATTCATGAGAGACACAGAAGAAAGACAGAGACACAGACAGAGGGAGAAGTAGGCTCCATGCAGGGAGCCTGACGTGGGACTCGATCCAGGGTCTCCAGGATCATGTCCTGGGCCCAAGGCAGGTGCCAAACCACTGAGCCACCCAGGGATCCCCAGTTTTGATTATTGTAGCTTTATAGTAAGTATTGGAGCTGGATATGTCAGTCTTTTTTCTTAATTAATACACTTTTCAGCCCTAAAATGTTTATTCTTATTCTATCTTTTCATTAATGTTTCCTACTTACTGAAGGTATTTTCCTTTAATCCTCTTTTCATTGTTTTCTATAATTTGAGCACTTTTAATGCAGTTGGTTAAAAGTTTTTTTAACTTTTGTTAAACACACCTGCGTGTTTCACTGGATTCAGCATCTGCTTTCGGTTCAGGTCATGATCTCAGGATCCTGGGATCAAGGGGCTCATCTTATTGTATTTTATTATTTCTTTGTATGCCATTTGCATGTATTTTTATTTTATTTTTTATTTTTTTAAAGATTATTTTTATTTATTTATTCATAGAGATACAGAGACAGAGAGAGAGGCAGAGACACAGGCAGAGGGAGAAGCAGGCACCATGCAGAGAGCATGACATAGGACTCGATCTGGAGTCTCCAGGATCACGCCCTAGGCTGCAGGCGGCGCTAAACTGCTGAGCCACTGGGGCTGCCCTGCCTGTATTTTTTTAAAGATTTTATATGTTCATGAGAGACAAAGAGAGAGAGAGACAGAAGCAGAGACATAGGCAGAGGGAGGAGAAGGAGGCTCCCCCCAAGGAGCCAATGTGGAAATTGATCCTGGGACTCCAGGATCATGCCCCAATTGGAAGGCTGAGAGACACTCAACACTGCGCCACCCCAGTGTTTGTCCCTGCATGTTTTTTTGTTGTTGTTGAAAATTGGACATTTTGGGGCACCTGGGTGGCTCACGTGATTAAGTGACTGCCTTCGACTCAGGTCACGATCCTGGGGTCCTGGGATCAAGTCCTATGTCAGGATCTCTGCTCAGAAGACAGTCTGCTTCTCTCTTTCCCCTCTCTGCTCATGCACAGACTCTCTCTGTCAAGTAAATAAATAAAATATTAAAATTCATTGCAAAAACAAAGGAGAGTTTTAAAAAAAGAAAGAAAATTGGACATTTTGTTTGTTTTAAAGGATTTTATTTATTTGAGAGAGAAAGAGAGCATGAGCATAGGGGAGGAGTGGGAGTGGGGGGTCAGGGAGAAGCAGACTCCCCACTGAGCAGGGAGTTTGGCCAGATGTGAGGCTCAGTCCCAGGACCCTGTGTGGAATGCATACACTTACCCAACTGAGCCACCCAAGCACGTGAAAACTGAGCATTTGGGATCCCTGGGTGGTGCAGCGGTTTGGCGCCTGCCTTTGGCCCAGGGCGCGATCCTGGAGACCCAGGATCGAATCCCACGTCGGGCTCCTGGTGCATGGAGCCTGCTTCTCCCTCTGCCTGTGTCTCTGCCTCTCTCTCTCTCTCTCTCTGTGTGACCATCATAAAAAAAAAAAAAAAAAAAAAAAAAAAAGAAAACTGAGCATTTTGAACATTATAATGTGGTAGTCTGAATTTCAGATTTTATCTTCTCCCTACTTTGTTATATATTATGGTTATAGTTGTTTATTTGTTCAGTAACTTCTTAATATTATTTTAAAAGACTTTATTTTCTTGTTGTTGTGTGTTTTTCCTGAATGGTTTTTTGTGTGTATGTGTACTTCTACAGTGATTTGACAGGAAGTTCTTCAAACACCTAGAATCCAGCAAATTAATGAAATGAACAATATAATGAATAAAATGAATAAATGAACAAACAAAAAACTCCCCCAGGTTTTGCAGTTTGGCTGTTTGGGGTACTTTTCCAATAGTCAGCAACCCATTTAAGCTGTGCCTTACCCTTGCCTCCCTATTTGTGGTTCACCCAAAGATTAAGCCATAAATGAAAGCCTAGGGACTTCTAGTTCCTTTCTGAACATGCACATGGATTCTTTTTTACGTGTAAAAAAAAAAAAAAAAAACAAAAAAAAACAAAAAAAACCCTTTCCAAAGCCCTATTCCTGAAAGTAACTCCTTGCCAGGTTTTCTTTCTAAGATTTCTCTATATCTATTAATTGCCTTAGCTATAATCTTGTGTTTTGGGGAGAGACAAAACTTAATTTGACTTTTAGTGTTTGGGGGACCAAAAGATGTATACACCCCTGTGTTTATCTTAGCATCATCTATGACAGCCAAATTTTGGAAAGAGCCCAAATGTCTATCAACTGATGAAGGATAAAAAAGAAGTGATAGACACAGACACACATACACACTGGAATATTGCTTAACACGAAGAAGTCTTGCCATTTGCAATGATGTGCATGGAGCTAGAGAGTATTATGATAAGCAGAATAAGTCAAAGAAAACTAAATGTCATATGATTTCACTCATATGTGGAATTTAAGAAACAGATAACACATGCTGCGGAGAGGCAAACTAAGAAATACACCCTTAATTACAAAGAACAAACTGATGGTTCCCGGAGGGGTGCTATTTGGGGGGGATAGGTGAAACAGGGGTTAAGGAGTACAATTTTCTTTTTTTTAAGGAGTGCAGTTTTGATGGGCATTGGATTGTGTGGAAGTGTTGAATCACTATATTGTACACCTGAAAGTAAGATTCCACTGTATGTTAACTATGAGGGAATTAAAAATTTTAAATTAGCAATCAAAGGGGAGCAAAAGGAAAATATAAGCAGTGCTCACCTGGGTAGCACATGTACTAAAATTTCAATGATAGAGGGAAACTTAGCATAGCCCCCGTACAAGGATGATGGGATCATTTAGCCCATTCACGTTCAGAGTAACTACTGAAAGATATGAATTTAGTGTCATCGTAATACCTATTCTGTCCCTGTTTTTGTGGATTATTTCTTTGGGCTTCCTCTTTCTTTTACATTCTCTTACACCATACACAAAGATAAGCCCAAAATGGATGAAAGATCTAAACGTGATCTAAATGTGAGACAAGAATCCATCAAAATCCTAGAGGAGAACACAGGCAACACCCTTTCTGCACTTGGCCACAGCAACTTCTTGCAAGATACATCTATGAAGGCAAGGGAAACAAAAGCAAAAAAGAATTATTGGGACTTCATCAAGATAAAAAGCTTCTGCACAGCAAAAGAAGCAGTCAACAAAACTAGAAGGTAACCCATAGAATGGTTACCTTACAGAATGTTCTAAGTATGCCATCATGAGGAACCAGGCCACAACTAAAAATTGGAACAAGCTGAACTACTCCCCAACATTAACGAGGCCTAATTTTGGAATGACCAAAGAAACTGTGAGCCCCTCCATTGACAGAGTCACCCCCTCCAATGTGGCCCTCAATAACAAAATGACCTAACAGATAAAGGGCTAGTATCCAAGATCTATAAAGAACTCATTAAACTCAACAGCAAAGAAACAAACAATCCAATCCTGAAATGGGCAAAAGACACGACCAGAAATTTCACAAAGGAAGACATAGACATGGCCAACAAGCACATGAGAAAATGCTCCACGTCACGGCCATCAGGGAAATACAAATCAAAACCACAATGAGGGCAGCCCTGGTGGCTCAGCGGTTTAGCACCGCCTTCGGCCCAGGGCCTGATCCTGGGGACCTGGGATCAAGTCCCACGTCGGGCTCCCTGCATGGAGCCTGCTTCTCCCTGCTAAGCCTGCATGGAGGTGGCTTAGCGGTTGAGTGTCTGCCTACAGACTTCATCTGTACAGGCATCTACAGAAAATAAATGTGTTTTCTCTGTCTCTGTTTCTTTCTCTCTATATAACCTGCTGTTTCTGTTTTTCTGGAAAACCCTAATACAGATTTTTGCTCTGAAAGATGGGATACTGCTAAATTGAATACCTAAAAATGAGGAAGCAGCATAAAAACAGTACTATGTAGATGCTGGAAATGCTTTGAGATAATGACAGAAAAAGTCTAGATTACCTCAAAGAGACTAAAGAGATTTCTTTAAAAAAGATTTCTTAAAAAGACATTGAAGATGTAGTCTGGCTTCTTCATTAGAAAAAATGAAAAGATCTGTTTCACTCTTATGCCATTTATGTTACTTTATTAAAGTGGTGTCAAAATCTTGATATTTATAAACTTCTTTTTTTTTTAAGATTTATTTATTTATTCATGTTAGAGAGGCAGAGACACAAGTGGGCTCCGTGCCGGGAGCCGGATGCGGGACTCCATCCCAGGACTCCAGGATCACACCCTGGGCCAAAGGCAGGCGCCAAACCCCTGAGCTGATATTTATAAACTTCTAACTATCTGATACACTAACAGCTTTAATGAACAAGTATGTTTTTGTAATAATACAAATTCCTTTGGTGGCTTTGAATGCAGGTATTTTGTATCAATACCATTTGCTTTGAGATACTCTGTTCTCAATCTCTCTAAATTGTGTCTTTATCTGTTTCTTGGAGAAAATGAAAGCATTTTAGAATGTCTTTACTCTGCCATACACATTTCCTTATATGGAGTTCCCCAAAGGCAAGTATACATCTTTGCTACTCTCTATGCCCAGCCTTCTGTAGGCTTCTGTTTTAAAATTTTTTAAAGAGGAAAAAAATATATATATATTTTTAAAGAGAGTGAATGAGCATGAGTAGGGGGGAGGCTATACTTTTATGTGGTACAGGGAGAGGCTATACTTTTATGAACATTTCTTATATATTGCTATTTCCTTATAAATAAATATATTTAAAAAACAAATGACTGCATTTTATTTTTTATTTTATTATTTTTTAAAGATTTTACTTGTTTATTCATGAGAGACACAGAGAGAGGCAGAGACATGGGCAGAGGGAGAAGCAGGCTCCATGCAGGGTGCCCTACGTGAGACTCGATCCTGAGACTCCAGGATCACGCCCTGGGCTGAAGGCAGGCGCCAAACCGCGGAGCCACCCAGGGATCCCCCCCCATTTTATTTTTTTGAGAGAGAAAGAACACACCTTCATGCATATGCATGTAGGGGGAGGGGCACAGGGAGAGAGAGAGAGAGAGAAGCTTGAGCAAGAGCCATACCTAGCATGGATCTCATGATCCTGAGATGGTAACTGAGCCAAAAGCAAGAGTGGAACCCACTAACCCACCCAGATACCCCATGACTTTCCATTTAAAAAAAGTAACATGGATCATTGACTTCATCTGTACAGGCATCTACAGAATAAGCTTACTTTCTTTCCTTTTAAGATTGTATTTATTTATTTATGAGAGACGCAAAGAGAGAGAGGCAGACAGGCAGAGGAGGAAGCAGGCTCCAGGCAGGAAGCCTGATGTGGGTATGGGTTCGGGACTGGATCCGCGACTGGATCCAGGACTCCAGGATCGCGCCCTGGGCTGAAGGCAGGGGTAAACTGCAGAGCCACCCAGGGATCCCAGTAACGTGTTTCAAAGGAAGGAAGACTAAAGTTCGGATTTGGTGGAGGGTTGGGGTGGGGGGAGCACATAATCAGATCCACGCCGTCCGGAGACCGTCCAAAGGCAGGATGGAGAACTTAGGGCAGCCCAGGTGGCTCAGTGGTTTAGCGCCGCCTTCAGTCCAGGGCCTGATCCTGGAGACCCGGGATCGAATCCCGAGTCAGGCTCCCTACATGTGGCCTGCTTCTTCCTCTGCCTGTGTCTCTGCCTGTCTCTCTCTGTGTGTCTCTCATGAATAAATCGTCTTAAAAAAAAAAAAAAAAGGTTTGAGAACGTACACGAAAGCTGCCAGGATACCCCCGTGGCCTCTGTACCTGACAGGAATGAGCACAGGCCTCGGACCAGTGGATGGAAGTGGTGATGCAAAGAGGACAGGAGGCCAGGCGGCTGGGGGCAGCACCTGTGGGCACCGGGCTGACGGCTAGGCAGGATGCTCTCAGGCTGTGTGGAGGGAACAAGTAGGGTCCCTGCCCTGCACTTTGCTTCATGTGGCCATGCTCCTAAAGCACAGACACAGAGACAGAGACACAGAGACCATTTTGCCACGAGGCCTGGTTTGGAAAATCTCCTTTACTGTGCATCTCAGCATCACTGGGATAGAGAATTCGTGGGATTAATCTTTCCCTGTATAGTGAGTGACAATAATATCCCATTTCCTGGTTTTGGTTTGCAGTCCTAGACTCATGAACAAAATGTGCCAGGGTGGCTCACTAAACTGCTAAGCCACCCAGGGATTCCCCAGAATAATCTTTCTTGAATTCAATAAAGGTTTATCTAAAAAAATATTAGTACATTTATCCCATCTCCTACTAAAGTTATCTTTTATATGTGAAGCATAATGTAAAAGCTCTTTCAAAAAAAAAAGAAACATAGTAACTTACTTATGACTTTAAATTAGGAAACATCTCTTCCTTTATGCTAGTGATCACTCTTAATTTTTTTTAATCACCCTTAATTTTTATGCTGGTTATTTTACTAGTATTTTTTATAGTAATTGGATGATATAGCAAGAATCATGACTTGCTTTTGTGTTCTGACTGTATGCTAAGATTTGAATGTTGTGTGTAAATGTTGGAAAATATTTAAAGAGTGGCCATTACTACTCTGAAATCATGGTAATTATATTCGAAGTTAAGCTGGTTCTATTTTACCTGTAAAGTATCACTGTTTGTAATCTTATAAAAACAATAAAAACATGTTGTCTTTTGAATTTTTAAAAGAAAATTTAATGTGGACAGGGAAAAAAGTTAAGACCTTGAAAGGAAAATTAATATCCAGTACTTCCTTATAGATTTCTTCTGACTGTGCCATTATTTTTTCTGTTTTCAAGGTAATTAATGAGTTTAATATATATGCAGGATGAATTCCATTGGGGAAGTTTGAGAATATGTATGACAAAAAAGTAATATAGATAGCCTATACATTTAAAGAGATTGCCAACAGTATGACATTTGCTTAATTTATTAAGCATATTTACATTGTTTGTTGTTTGAAAGGTTTCAGGTAATATCATTTAGGTTCCTAGAGAGAAAGTATAGCATGTCAAATTCCACATTAAAGTACAGGAATACAATATTGGGGCAGCCCTGGTGGCGCAGTGGTTTAGCGCCACCTGCAGCCGGGGGTGTGATCCTGGAGACTCGGGATGGAGTCCCACGACGAGCTCCCTGCATGGAGCCTGCTTCTCTCTCTGCCTGTGTCTCTGCCTCTCTTTCGCTCTCTCTGAATAAATAAATAAATAAATAAATAAATAAATATATAAATAAATAAATCTTTAAACAACAACAAAAAAAGGAATACAATATTGTTTGAGTTTTTATTAGTAATATAGTTTTAAAGTTATTTTTAAGTAAGCCATGCACCCAACATGGGGCTGAAACCCAAAAGATCAAGAGTCCCTTGTTCCATAATTGACCTAGCTAGGTCCTGGTTATTAACTTTCGAATATAGTTTGAGACTAAAATTCTGTATAAAAAAATAGCATCAGGGGATCCCTAAGTAGCCCAGTGGTTTAGCGCTGGCCTTTGGCCCCGGGGCACAACCCTGGAGTCCTGATAGAGTCAAGCATCGGCCTCCCTGCTTGGAGCCTGCTTCTACCTCTCTGCCTCTCTTTCTCTCCCTCTCTCTGTCTATCATGAATAAATAAATAAATAAATCTTTAAAAAAAAAGATAGCATCATAATTCAAAGTAATGAAAGTGCAAAATACATGTTTTTGAAGTTGATAGGTGGGTGTTTAATCAAACATTTTTCGTTTTCTTTTAAACTTTTTAAACTTTTTAAAATTTTAAATTTTAAAGGGCTGTTTAAGCAATTTGTAGAAAAATGCAGATATAATTCTGGTACTCTACGTATACTTAAAAACTTAAATATGAAAATAATTAAATACTTAAATATGAAAGTACATTATTTATGAAGCTATTACATATTAATTATGAAGACTTACATTTCGGAGGCTTGCAAATCCTGAATCAAGATTCGTGGTAAAGATAGTATAGTTTAGCAATTCTAAAAGAAAAATAAAAGTTTAGCAATTCTTATTTTTTGAAAGGTACGAATCCGTTTCGAGTGTGATCCTTTTGCATATTACAGCAAAAGCAGGTTCTGTGATTTGTTTTTTTAAATTGGTTTGGTAGTTGTTCCAGGATAAGCGTTTTTCCTTTTCTTCCCGATGCACTTATTTACACTGACTAGCTAATTTTTATTTCAAATAATTTTTTAAGCAAAGATAAAGAACTCAGGGGGTTTCTAATTTTTCCTGCAGTCACAGGGAAGAGGAAAACACATTTTTCTGCGAGGCAGAGTTTGAAGACTTGCAGACACCTCGAGAAGGCACCTACGGGTGGAAAAGCGGATGGTCTGCAGGGAGAGCCCGGGGGTGGCCGCGGCCCAGGAGAGACAGTGGTGGGGGGGCGGCCAGATCTGGTCCGCAGCGGGCTACCCGCTTCGCGGCCGGGTGGACAGACCACTGCTTGGCGCAGGCTTTACGGCCGACAGGCAGCAGCAGCGCGTGTGCGGCGGCGACGGGCGGGAGCGCAGGGGGGGAGGAAAGAACATTGTGACAGACTCCGGCCGCCGGAGACCCCGCCACAGGGAGGCCATTGGGGGCCTTAGTGGCGCCATCACGACACACCTAAGTGAGCTTCGAAAGGAGCCTATCTATCCTTCCGCATTTTCCTGGGTCTCTCTCCCCGGCGGTGACGTGACGTGCTGACGGCGGGCCCGTGCCGGGGAGCTGGGCCGCTTTTTGTCAGCTCGGAGCTCGGCCCCTCCTCCCTCTCTCCGCCCGCCCCACCAGCCGGAGCCCGGCCCAGTGCTCCAGAGAAAGGCCGGCTTGCAGCACCCGACACCGTCGTCGACCGCCTGCACGCCTGTCCGGTGAGTCCGGAGAGCTGCGGAGGCCGTGGGGCCTACCAGTAGTGGGGTGGCCTGGTTGGCGGCCCGGGAGACGGCCTTTCGTGCAGGCCGGGCCGTTGCGGCGCCGGGCGGAGAGCAGGCCCAGGGGAGGCCGCAGTTAGGCCCGGGGAGGAGCCTGCTCGCCCTGAGCGGCGGCGGAGGTGCGCTCTCTTATTGAGGTGGGTGGGTGGGACTGGACAAGGATCGCCCGGTGGCCCGGGAGGCGCTGTTGAGGCGTCCGGTAGGCGCGGCGGCCTACCCAGGACACCTCTAGAGGCCCAGGCCTATCTAGGAGGCGAAGGCTTCGGGCGTTAGGTGAAGGCCTCACTCAGGCCGGCCGGGCCTATTTTCGCTATGTAAATATTGGCGGGGAAAGGGGGAGGGCCGGGGGACAAGATGGTGGCGGGTTTACGGCTGCTGCTTGGGACCGTTGAGGGGATTGTCGGCAGGGGGACCGCCATCTTGAAGGCGGTGTTTGGGGGAATTTTTCCGCTACAGTCCGTGAGGGGGTGTTGGAGAGTCGGCGGCGGCAGCTGCGACTGCTGCTGCTCCGTTAAAGCCGCTTGGAGGCTAGGTATTGCAACATTTGCTGAAGAAGGGGGCGTGCTGGCTTCTCATGGCTGCCATTAGGATTCCCGCCATGATGGGTCCTCGTGCTGCTGGCGTTTGGTGGCGGCGCCTGTGGTGGGATTCTTCTACCAGTTGTTTCTCGGACAATCAGTAATAAAACTCGAATTTGGTAGGGAAAACAGTTCTTAGTGTCTAGTAGCAGAAAGTGCATTTTGCAAACCTGAAGTCGGAAGAGTAAAACTTTGAAGATACTTTTTATGATATGTAAACACTTTCTTGAAAGTTTTGTTTAGGGACACCCGGGTGGTTCCGTGGTTGAGTGCCTGCCTTCCGCTCAGTGCGTGATCCCGGGGTCCTGGGATCGAGTCCCACGTCGCGCTCCCTGCATGGAGCCTGCTTCTCCCTCTGCCTGTGTCTCTGCCTCTCTCCCTGTGTGTGCGTCTTATGAATAAATAAAATCTTAAGAAAAAAAAAAGTTCTGTTTAAATGATTACTGGTGATTTTATACCACTTGTTGAGTAGGAGATGACTTTCTGTCTGTTCACAACAAAATGTGATGTGTTTCGTAGGCTTCACTTACTTGGTACTATTTAGATTTTCTATTGGTGGAGGTTTCTCGTTTTTGTTTTTGTTTTTGTTTTGATTCATGAGACACACAGAGAGAGGCAGACACACAGGCAGAGGGAGAAGCAGGCTCCATGCTGGGAGCCCGACGTGGGACTAGATTCCAGGTCTCCAGGATCACTTCCTGGGCCGAACGCGGCGCTAAACCGCTGAGCCACCCGGGCTGCCCTTGGTGGAGTTTTAAAGCGCACTTCCATACCTTACTGTACTTCAGATTGCTTATTATCAAACTTTGATGGTGAGTTCAGTACAAGCGATGCAGAAGAGATAATGAAGGTTTTGTTTTTTGTTTTTTTTAAATGCATGTGGTAGCTACGAGAACTTCACTTTTTAGATTACCATAAGAGGATTAAGTATTCATTTCTAGCATCTGTAAAGTATTCCTGAAATAATAGCATTTTAAATACGTTACTTATTGAAAGAATCCTAGGACCTTATTGGGTGGACGTGAGAGTGAGCATAGAACATTCTACGGATGACAGTTAATATTTACAGCTTTCTTAACTGAATAGCATACATAAGGGAATAGTGTAAATTCTGCTTAAAAAGGATAGATAATGAAATCTAGAGAGTGATTTATACCAATGATGGAACACCTCAGCTGTACTTCATTTATTTACCAGTTCTGGATGCAGTCATTGGAAAAGTTTCAAACCTGAGAAATAATGACAGCAAGTAGTAAGTAAATCACTCTTTCCATTAGTGGAAAACTTACTAAAAGTGTTTCTGATTTTCACATGATTCCTCTTTCCTTGACACCTGTTCTTTTCTATCCTAAATTCTCATTCCAATAACCTGTTGGTCTGATTATTGGTCAGAAATATTGCACTTTCTATAGTGAATAAAATTTCATGTACCATGGTTAAAAGTATTTTAGGAAGTCAGTTTGAGAACTAGATGGGTAATACCTAAAAAATTCGAATAGCGTTATACAAAACTTCTTCTCCACCTGGTGAAAGTATTAATTCTTTCCAGAAAATAATCTTTTTTACTCTTCACTAAGCCAAGCTTTAAAACTTATATTTTGATTTACATGTGAATGTTCCAGATTAGAATGTTTCAGGAAATACATGTAGCACTTGTTTCCTAGAATTTCATAATAAACCGTTTTTTTTCACATTTCTAGATTGCAGCAAGTAAAGCACCACTGAGAGGGATTCTCAAATTTTTCGTGAAACGCCACATTTAGGAAAGTTTGACAAACTCTTTTACAGGAGACAGACTAGAAGCAAGTTGTTAATGCAATCTAGCTATAGAGGTGTTAAGGGAAAACATTAACTGTAGATGTAGTTGCTTTGTATCTTAACAGCTGGGAAAGACATAGAGGAGCTCTAAAGAAGATAGAATTGTTTGCTGCACACTACATACAGCAGTAGCAGCAGATGTTCCAGTACAGCTACAATGGATGTTCAAGATTAATTTAGACTTGAATGCCTAATTAAGAAGACAGGTAAGTGAATAAGTTTAAAGATTTCCTAAAAAAAAGTGTTTGAATATAGATGTTTTTTGCTTGATGTTGATGATCTGGAAAGCTGATTGGTAATTATTAATTAGCTAACTACCAACGGTTTTTAGTTTTCACATTCAATATTCCTTATTTTACATGCAGTGCTTTTTTGTGAATGTTTGCTTTGACTGTTTACATTTATATTCTCACTAATTAATCTGGGTGTAATTTGTGCACATTGGCAATCACAGGCTCTATTAGTTTTCTTAAACTTCTTAACCCCTAGTCTTTAAAAATCCCTCACGTCCACAAATTAATTCCTTTTTTTTTTTTTTAAAGTAAGAAAGGTAGATTACATCTGATACAGACGTTTTAAATAAATATTTTATTTACTTATTTGAGACTGAGAGGGGGCACAGGGAGGGAGGGTCAGAGGGAAAAGCTGACTCGCCGGGAACCTGATTAGGGGTGGGGAAGGGCCTTGATCCCAGGACCCCTGAGATCATGACTTGGGACCATTTAATCAACTGAACCACCCAGGTGCTCCTGACATAAACATTAACTTCATGCTCTTCTATTTTTACCCAGGCTTTCTTTTTTCTTTTGCTATAGGAAGTATACCCTTCTTCTTGGCCCAGCTATTCTTTATGTGTTTTATTTTGACCCTCTAATGGCTTTCTTCTCATAAATGTAACTAGGTTTGATCATTCTCTAAACATCTCATTTGTTTTTCTTTGCACAATCTTCTAGTTCACTTTATCCCACTTTTTTTAATCAATTCAGTGTTTACCAAATTGTGAATCTCTTCCACACTGTCTTAATTGGGATGAGGCATAAAAGTGTTTCTGGGGGGCTCTGGGGGGCTCAGTCATTTAACATTCGTCCGACTCTTGATTTCAGTTCAGGTCTTGATCTCAGGGTTGTGAGTTCAAGCCCCATGGAAGCCCCCCCCCCCCCCAAAACAATCTCAAAACCTCAAAACTGTTTTCTGCTTTCTCTGCTATGGTTCTTCTTTTGGGTTTTAAAGATGTTATTTTTAAGTAATCACTATGCCCAATGTGAGGTGCAAACCTATAGCCTGAAGATTAAGAGTCTAAGCTCTATGTGAGCCAGCGAGGTATCCCTAGGTTATTTTTTTTTTTAAGAGTTTATTTATTTATTCATGAAAGACACATGGAGAGAGAGGCAGAGACAGAGGCAGAGGGAGAAGCAGGCTCCCTGCAAGGAGCCCGATGTGGGACTCCATCCTGGATCCCGGCATCATGCCCTGAGCCAGAGGCAGACGCTCAACCACTGAGCCACTCAGGCACCCCCTCTAGGTTCTTTTTAATGCTTGTGTAAGGGTTGTCCCTTTTTTTTTTTTTTTTTTTTAAGATTTTAGTTAGTTATTCATGAGAGACAGAGAAGCAAAGAGATAGGTGAGGGAGAAACAGGCTCCCTATGGGGAGCCTAATGTGGGACTCAATCCTTGATCTGGGATTGCCTCCTGAGCTGACGACAGGCACTCAACCACTGAGGCCCCCAGATGCCCGCAGGCACTGTCCCTTGGGTTTATTCTTGCATCCTTTTTTTTTTTTTTCAGTCTTCACTGTCCTTTATTATTGCTTACCTTCTTGTCAAGTTTATCTAGCATTTCCAGCTGCCTACTCTGAACCCAGCTGCTGTACTCAGCTGGTTTGTTGATATTCCATATTTTATATGGCTGAAATAAAAATTACCAGACACTTAGTGCTCAAGAATGTTTATTGATAATCTGTTTTTCCATGGAGGTCTGAAAAACTCTTGCTTCATGTCTTTCTGCTTGGGACTCCTTTATTTTCTTAGGTTTATTCATGCTCCACTGTGTCACATGGAACAAACTAGACCTCTTTAGTGTTAAATCCATTGTATTCTAATTTTGATGATATTTGGATATCTAAATTTTGAAGATCCTAATTGTAGAGATAGTTTCTCATCTTGTTTTGTCACCCAGCAGAATGATCTGGCACAAAGATATTCCAAAAAAAAACATCTTAATAACTTATTACTGATTTTTATGCTTTGAATAACTTTCCATGTGAAATTAACTAGCCGAATAGATACTGTGTCTTGGAAAAAAAAAAAAAAAGGACTTTAGTGTACTGTATCCATGAAGGCACTAGGTCAAAATGGAAAGTCAGGAACCTTCTTTGGAATGTGTGCAGCCTTTTCTTTTTACCAAATTATTTTTCAAAAGAACATGTTTTAAAACCTTTTATTACTTATATAGCGTAACGAGTCACTGGTTGGTTTGTTTTGTTTTGTTTTGAGCAGTCTCTCTGCCCAGCTTGGGAGCACCAAGAGATTGGTCCTGAGCTCTACCAAATAAGCCATGCAGGTCCCCCTCGTTGCTTTTTTTTTGCAGGAGAAATTTTTGTGAAGGAGAGGTGTACCTGAAAGAATCTACTGTCTTCAGGCACCTGGGTGGCTCAGTTGGTTGAGCATCCCACTCTTGATACCTGCTCAGGTGGTGATCTCAGGATCTTGGGAGCAAGCACTGGGTGGGTGTGGGGCTCCATGCTCAATGAGGCATCGGCTTGAGATTCTCTCCTTCCCTCTGCCTTCCACTTGTGTTCTCTCCTCTCTCTAAAATAAATAAAACTTAAGGGGGGGGGTAAGAATCTGCAGTCTTAAAAGTTTTTTTTTTTTAAATAACATCATTAATATTAACATATTAAACACTTAAATGATAAAAATGCTCCAAAGTTATTGAAAAGGATCACTTAAATAAAACAAATTAAGTTGTAACATTTTCTTTCATATTTACTTCATTTCTTTTTTATTTAAAGAAATCATGCCAGCAAATTCATTTAAAGGGTTTCACTTACTTCATCCCAGTTTTCTGTCTTTTTTTCCCCCAGAAGTCATTTGTATCCTTGCGAGTATACCAAAAAATAGTCTTTGTGTGCTTTACTTTTAAAGAGACATTTATATTAAGTATGTCATTTATATATTTAATCTCTGGTTCTAGATTACTAGTAGTTCTTAGATGATTTGGAACTTGTGGAGACCTCTGATACCTTTTCACAGTGCCTGTGAGGGAAAGATTACTTTTGTGATAATACTAAGAAGTATTCACCTTTTATACTTTCCTCCTGCCATAAATATAATGTACTGTGTCTTTTAGAGATTAATGTAACATGATGCTTAAAAAAACAGGATGAAGAAGCAGATTGGAGGAGTAAGCTGTCTTTAAACATTAGAGACTTGGAAAAGACTTAACTTTTAATTTTGACTTTGTTTTTTTGAGATTTTTATTATTTAGCAGGGAGCTTGTGTTCTTGGAGAAGCAGGCTTTCCTCCAGGCAATGTGGGGCTCGACCCTAGGACCCCAGGAGGACAACCTAAGCTGAAAGCAGACACTCAATCGGCTGAACCACCCAGGCACCCTTTAATTTTATTTTTTAAGAGAATGTAGATTGAATAGTCTCATTTTCCATTTTTTTTTTTTAGTCTTTAATCATCTGATGGTCGTTACCACAATTGCACTCC
This sequence comes from Urocyon cinereoargenteus, assembly GCA_032313775.1. Lineage (NCBI taxonomy): Eukaryota > Metazoa > Chordata > Mammalia > Carnivora > Canidae > Urocyon > Urocyon cinereoargenteus. Next base: position 612,412 of record JAVLSZ010000097.1, on the reverse strand, counting down.
TCTTTAATCCTCATCTTCTATCCCCTCTTCCTCCACCTCCCCTCTGATAATCATCAGTTTATTCTTAATAGGTTAGAGTTTTTTGTTTTGCCCCTCTCTCTTTTTCCCGTATGATTGTTTGTTTTGTGTCTTGGATTTCAGGTATGAGAGAAATCATATGGTATTTGTCTTTCTCAGGCTTGCATGATAGTGTCTAGCTCTATCTATGTCATTGGAAATGACAAGATTTCATTAATTTTATGACTAAAAAGTATACCAGTACACATATATACCATTTCTTCATTATCCATTCATCTATAGTTGGGAACTTGGGCTATTTCCATGATTTAGCTACTGTAAGTATTGCTGCTGTAAACAAAGGGATGTGTGTATCCCTTTAAATTAGTGTTCTTGTATTTTGGGGATAAATCCCACTAGTATTATTGATGGAGCATAGTGTAATTCTATTTTAAAATTTTTGAGAAATACTGTGCTGTTTTTCATAGCAGCTGACATTCACACCAACAGTGTAAGAAGTTTCCCCTTTCTCTACATTCTTGCCGCTATCTGTTGTTCTTTCTGTTGTTGGTTTTAGCCATTCTGAGAGGTAAAATGGTATTTCACTGCAGTTTTGACATGCAGTTTCTGATGATAAGTAATGCTGAGCATCTTTTATGTGTGAGTTGGACATTTGCATATCTTTTTTTTTTTAAGACTTATTTATTCATTTTATGATAGACATAGAGAGAGAGAGAGAGAGAGAGAGGCAGAGACACAGGAGGAGGGAGAAGCAGGCTCCATGCCAGGAGCCCGACGCGGGACTCGATCCCGGGACTCCAGGATGGCGCCCCAGGCCAAAGGCAGGCGCTAAACTGCTGAGCCACCAAAGGATCCCCGCCCCCCCCCCCCTTTTTTTTTTTAAATTAAGCTCTGCCCAACTTAGGTCTCAAACTCCGGTCCAAGTTTGATTTGCACACTCCACTAGGCCAGCCAGGCTCCCCTGGATGTCTTCTTTGGATGAATGTCTATATCTCTACCCATGTTTTTTGTTCTTTTTCCCCTTCCCAACATTTTGGTCATTTTTAAAATTATTCATTTTAGGATGTTGAGTTTTAGAAGTTGCTTATATATTTGGGGTACTAACCTTTTATCGCATATGTCCTTTGCAAGTATCTTCTTCCAGTCCACAGATTGCCTAGTTTTATTGATTGTTTTCTTTACTGCACAGAATCTCTTAATTTTGATGTAGTCCTATTAGATTATTTTTGCTTTTGTTTTCTCTTGCCTCAGGAGACATACCAGAAAACTTACCATATTGATTTTAAAGAACACTACTGTCTGCTCTGTGCTAGGGTTTTTATGGTTTCTTATCTCATGTTTAGGTCTGTCATCCGGTTTGAGTTTGTTTTGTGTGGTATAAGAAAGTGTCTAGCTTTGTTCTGAAAGGCCGACCAGTTTTCCTAACACCATTTGTTGAAGAGATTTTTTTTTCAATTGGCTATTCTTTACTGCTCTTCTATAACTTAACTATTCAAAGATTAATTGACCATAGGGTTGAGGGTCTATTTCTGGGTTCTCTATTCTCTTTCATTGATAGAGGTGTCTGTTTTTTGTTTTGTTTTGTTTTTTAAGATTTTATTTATTTATTTATTCATGAGAGAGAGAGAGGCAGGGACACAGAGGAAGAAGTAGGCTCCATGCAGGGAGCCCGATGTGGGACTCGAGATCACGCCCTGGGCTGAAGGCAGCGCCAAACTGCTGAGCTATCCTGGCTGCCCGAGTGTCTGTTTTTGTCCCAGTAACGTAAATTTTGATCACTGCAGCTTTGTAATATAATTTAAGATCTGTAATTGTGATGTCTCCAGATTTGCTTTTCTTTTTCAAGATTGCTTTGTGTATACAGAATTTTTTCTGGCTCCAAATAAATTTTAGAATTGTTTGTTCTAACTGTGAAAAATGCTGGTGTTATTTTGATAGCGGTTGCATTTAGATGTATAGATTGTTCTGGGTGGCATAGACAGTGTTGACAATATTTTTCCATTAGCATGGAATGTTTTTCCATTTCTTTGTTCATCGGCAGTTTCACTCATCACTGTTCTATAGTTTTTAGAGTACTGATTTTTTTACTCCTTGAGTAAAGTTTATTCCTAGGAATTATGGGGTTTTGGTGCATTTGTAAATTGGATCAATTTCTGATTTTTCTTTCTGCTACTTCATTATTGGTGTATAGAAGTGCAGCAGATTTGTGTATGTTGATTTTGTATCCTGGCACTATGCTGAATTCATGAAACAGTTCTAGCAGTTGTTTTTGTTGTCTTCTGTCTTTAGTGTTTTCTTTTCTTTTTTTAAGATTTTATTTATTCATGAGCGACACAGAGAGAGAGGCAGAGACATAGGTGTAGAGCCTGATGCAAAATTTTATCACAGATCCTGGATCACACCTTCACCCAAGGCAGATGCTCAACAGCTGAGGCACCCAGGTGTCCTGAAGATTTGATTTGATTTGATTATTTGATTATTTGATTTTTTAAAGATTTAATTATTTATTTATTCACAAGACACGGGGGCGGGGGGGGAAGCAGAGACACAGGCAGGGGAGAAGCAGGCTCCATGCAAGGAGCCCAATGTGGGGCTTGATGCTGGGTCTCCAGGATCACACCCTGGACTGAAGGCAGAGCTGAAGCGCTGAGCCACCCGGGCTGCCCAAGATTTTATTTTAAAGTAGTATCTAGTCCTAATACATATTCCCAATGTGGGCTCAGATTTATTTATTGATTATTATTATTTTTTAATTAATTTTTTTTAGAGGATTTTATTTATTTATTCATGAGAGAGAGAGAGACAGAGAGAGAGAGAGGCAGAAACACAGGCAGAGGGAGAAGCAGGCTCCATGCAGAGGGCCCGACTCAGGACTCGATCCTGGATCTCCAGGATCAGGCCCTGGACTGAAGGCGGTGCCAAACCACCGAGCCCCCCGGGCTGCCCTGGGCTCAGATTTAAACCCTGGAGATCAAGAGTTGCATTGATCCACTGACTGAGCAAGCCTCGTGCTCTGGGTACTTTTTCTTTCTATCTGGATAAATCTGGCTAGAGGTTCATCAGTTTTATTTATTTTGTTCAAAGAACTAGCTGCAGGTTTCCTTAATCTGTTCTTTTGGTATTGTGGTTTTTTGGGTTTTTTTGTTTTTTGTTTGTTTTTTTTTTTAGTTATATCATTGAAGTTCTGTGTGAAGAAAGAACTTCAGTCTTTCTTTTTTTTTTTAATATTTATTTATTTATTCATGATAGACATAGAGAGAGAGAGAGAAAGAGAGGCAGAGGCACAGGCTGAAGGAGAAGCAGGCTCCATGCCAGGAGCCTGACGCGAGACTTGATCCTGGGACTCCAGGATCGCGCCCTGGGCCAAAGGCAGACTCCAAACCACTGAGCCACCGAGGGATCCCAACTTCAGTCTTTTTGAATTTGAGGCTTCTTTAGTAGCCTTACATGTGATCTATTATGGAGAATGTTCTATGTGCACTTAAATGAAAACAGTATCTATTTTGCTGTTAAAACAGTAGATGAAATGTTCTGAATAGATCTGTTAAGTCCATCTGGTCCAGTGTATCATTCAGAATCATTGGTTCTCTTGATTTTTGTTTAGGTGATATGTCCATTGATACAAGTGGCGTGTTAAAGTCCTATGTTCATTATTGATGAGTTCCTTTAATTTTATTAACTATTCTTTGGTTTTGGGGTGCATAGACACTTGTTAAATCTTCTTGATGGAATGTTTGCTTAATGATTATTTAGTACCCTACTTCTACTCATGTTTACAGTCTTTGTTTTATTTATTTATTTATTTATTTATTTATTTATTTATTTATTTATTTATTTATTTATTTATTTATTTTTTAAAGATGATACTCATTTATTTGACACAGAGAGATAGCGCAAGCAGGGGGAGCAGCAGAGAGAGAGGTTCCCCAGATAGCTGGGAGCCCAGTGAGGGGCTCAATCAAAGGCACCCTGGATCATGACCTGAACTGAAGGCAGACACTTAACTGAGCCATCAAGGCACCATACAGTCTTTGTTTTAAAGTCTAATTTTTTGGATATGAGTAATGCTACACTAGCTTTGTTGTTGTGTTTGTTTATTTCAGAGAGAGAGAGCATGAGCAGAGGGCGGACCATAGGGAGAGGGGAAGAGATAATCTTCGGCAGACTCTTCACAGAGCCAGACATGGGGCTCAATCTCAAACTTGAGCCAGACTGAGAGTTTGAAACATAACCAACTGAGCCACCCAGATGCCCCTACACTGGTTCTTTTTGACATCCATTTGTATGGTAGATATTTTCTCCTTTCCCTCATTCTTACTTTAATTTTTTTGTGACAGAAAGAGAACATGGGAGCAGGGGTGGTGAAGAGGGAGAGGGAAAGAGAGAATCTTAAGCAGACTTCATGTTCAGCATAGAGGTAGGTCTCCCCTCAACCCCCTGCAGCAGCATGGAGCCTCACACAGGGCTTATTCTTATGACGCTGTGATCAACATCTGAGTGGAGGCCAGATGCCTAACCAATTCAGCGACTCAGGATCTTGTTTTTTAATCCATTCCTTCAGCCCATGTGTTTTTAGTTGATTTATAATCAAAGTGATTATTGATAGATATATGTTGCCACTTTATTTTTTTTTTTTTATTTTTATTTTTTTTTGAAGATTCTTCTTTTTTTTTAAATTTTTATTTATGATAGTCACAGAGAGAGAGAGAGAGAGAGATGCAGAGACACAGGCAGAAGGAGAAGCAGGCTCCATGCACCGGGAGCCCGATGTGGGATTCGATCCCGGGTCTCCAGGATCGCGCCCTGGGCCAAAGGCAGGCGCCAAACCGCTGCGCCACGCAGGGATCCCTGTTGCCACTTTATTATGTGGGTTTTTTGGTGGTTTCTGAAGATTTTCTCTGATCTTTCTCTTCCATGTTTTACTGTTTTTTTCATTACTGATATTGATAGGTTTTTTTCCTTTTTATTCTTTTAATAATAGCAGTTTTTAATTTGTAGGCACTATTAGGTTTGTATACAGCCTCTGCATATAGTAGACTTAGTAGACTGTATTAAGAAGCAATGATCGTTTAAATTTGAACCCATTCTCTAGTTGGGTTCTGTTTTAAATATATGCTGTCATATTTTACACTGTGTGTGTGTGTGTGTGTTCCTTGGCTGACTTTTTATAGAAACTCATTTGTATTGCTTTTGAGTTTTCTACCTCTGGTCTTTTTTTCACTCTGAGAGTCCCCTTTATTTTTTTTTAGTTTTATTTTTTTTAAATATTTTATTTATTTATTCGTGAGAGATGCACAGAGAGAGCCATAAACACAGGCAGAGGGTGAAGCAGGCTCCATGCAGGGAGCCCGACGTGGCACTTGATCCCTGATCTCCTGGGTCAGGCCCTGGGCTGAAGATAGCACTAAACCACTGAGCCACCCGGGCTGCCCGAGAGTCCCCTTTAATATTACATTCAAGGCTGGTTTAGTGGCCACAAAGTCCTTTAATTGTTTGTCTGGGAAACTTGGTGGATAGACTATTTTTCGCTACAAGTTTTTCCTTATCAGCCTTTTGGCTATATGATGACACTCTGTTGTGATTTGGAAAGCTTCTGCTTGAAAAATCTGTTAGTAATCTTCTAGGGTTTTCTTTTGTCTTGCTACTTTTAATATTTTTTCTTTATTAGCATATTTTGTCTTTTTAATCATACTATGTCTTGGTATGGGCTTGCTTTTGTTTTTTGGGGCGGTCTCTGTGCCTCCTGAATCTAGATGTTTCCTTCCGCACATTAGGGAAGTTTTCAGTGATTTTTTTTTTTTTTTTAAGATTTATTTATTTATTATTATTTATGATAGACACTGAGAGAGAGAAGGAGAGAGAGAGAGACAGAGGCAGAGACACAGGCAGAGGGAGAAGCAGGCTCCACGCACCGGGAGCCCGACGCGGGACTCGATCCCGGGACTCCAGGATTGCGCCCTGGGCCAAAGGCAGGCGCCAAACCGCTGCACCACCCAGGGATACCCTGATTATTTCTTTATGTAAATTCTCTGCCCTGTTTTCTGTTTCTTCTTTTGGGACTTCTTTGGGACTTCTATAATCCTGTAATGCAAGCATTACTACATTTGATGGAGTTACTGAGTTCTCTAAGTTCTCTTCTTATTTTGTGTAATTTATTTCTTTTGTTTAGGTTTTTCTCTTTTGTTTCAGTTACTCTGCCTTCTTTTCTGTTTCTCCCAGCCTGCTGTTCATTTCCATTAAGCATGCTTCTGATTTTGTTTATTTTACATATTCCTTTATGTTTACTTTTTGTTATTTTCTATCTTTTATGTTAAAGGCCTCATTTATGTCCTACACTATTTTCAAGTCTAGTGAGTATTCTTTTGATCATTAGGTTTATATTTTCTGTCACTTATTTGTATCCATTATTTGTATCTGTTTCATTTATTCTCTAGTCACAGCTCTGTTCTCATCTTGATTTGAAACAAATTCTTTTTTTTTTTTTTTTTAAGATTTTATCTATCCACAAGAGACGCAGAGAGAAAGGCAGAGACACAGGCAGAGGGGAAGCAGGCTCCGTGCAGGGAGACAATTGGGAGACTCAGTCCCGGGACTCCAGGATCATGCCCTGAGCCAAAGACAGACACTCAACTGCTGAGCTACCCAGGCGTCCCTGGGACAAATTCTTCGGACTTATTTTGTCTAAGTCTCTGTGTCTGTATCTGTGTTGGGAAAGTCTCCTATGTCTCTTGTTCTTGAGGGTAATGGCTTTATGAGGAAGAGGTCCTGAAGTGCCCTGCCAAGTAGTGTTCCCTGTTCCCTAGGGCCTCATGCTTCCTGAGGATCTCTTCCTGAGTATCTTCCAGAGTATCTCTGGTATGTGCTTCCTGCACTCTGCTGCTGTTGTCTTGGCTATTCTTTCAGGCCAGGTGTCTGTAGAGGCTCTCCTTGTCAGCTGTGGGCAGTGTTTGGTTCAGGCCTAAATGTGACACATTTTAACTGTGTTCTCCAAAATGACATGTGTTGCCACTGCTGCCAGATACAAGGCATTGCAAAACTGTGGGTGATGAGATGCTCTGTTGTCAGGGTTTTGAGCTGGTGTTCTGGGGGAGGACACCATCCTGGTAGTGAGGCAAGGGAGACTGGAAAGGGTGGTTCTTCTGGACTGTGGCATGGGTAGGGCAGGGCTTGGTTGTAACCATGATAGGTAGCTAGTGTGTGCACCTAGGTGGCCCTGTGCTTATTCTAAGGGACAGGGAAGGGAAATGGTGCCTGCTACTTTGAAAGCTGCGTCTTTGGGACATGCTATGACGTGAACATCTAACTTCCCTCCCTTGTGACCCCAAATTTAAGCTGGTTGCAAAGTTTAAGCTGAAAATCCAATCTCTTTTGCATTTCAGATAAATTGATAAGGACCTTTGTTTATACTGGTGCATTGTCATGTGTGCTAGTTTGTCTCACTGTTCTCAGATACTGCAGCTTCCCCACCCACCCGCCCCAAAGCCACCAGTACCCTTCTTCCCTAAACCATATCTGCACACTTCCTACCTTCTTCAGTGTGGCCTCTTCTCTACCTTTGCTTGTAGGGTCTTCAGATCAGTTTCTAGGGTATTTAGGGTTAATCGATAGTTTTCTAGTTACATTAATGGGACTGGATGCTGCAGTCCTACTCAGCCTTCTTCCCCTCCCTCTAAAAGATTTCATTTTTAATTTGGCAAATACTTAAAGCAAATATTATATTCATGTTAGTGATTTAACTAGAAATGAATGAGATGTTCTTAAAATTACTTGGCTTTAATATGTATTTTAATTTTAAACGTGTTCAATAATGTTTATATAGATACATAGATGCAGACATGTATGTTATCTGTATCTGTTTATATGTACATATGTCCTGAGCTACAATGTAAAAAGTATTTCTGTGGGTCAGGATCAGAAAAAAGCTCATCTCCAGTACAATACACAATTCTTGCCTATAGGTAATTTTTTAAATGGAGTATTGATAGCATGACTTGCAAACAAAATCTCCTTGAAGGTCTTGAATTTTATTTCATAAAGTACTCCTGAGGTAAGAAAAACTGAGTAATTACTAATCAAATTATTCCTTATATTGTAACAGATAAATATGCCCTGGTTTATTTCTAGAAACACTTAGGTTTCCATTGTTTGAAATTTCAAAACAGTACTATTGGGAACATCTTTGTCCATGATTTTTGTTTCTTGGGTTTATAAAATAGAATTGGTACTTTGAGGTGTATATGCATCATCAATCTTGCTAGGCATTATAAACGTTTTCCTATTGCGGTTGTTAAGTTAGTTGATATTAAGTTGTCTGTGAGCTTCTGTTTCTCCAAATCATTGCCAAAGCTTAAATAGGGTTTTGTTTTGTTTTGTTGTTTTTTGGTTTTTGGTTTTTTTTGTTTTTTGTTTTTATGCCTTTTGGGCGTTATATGTTTTCTTACTGCTGTTTCCGTGTTTTCATTGATTCAGTTCTGGTAGAGATTGAACATCTTCCTCCCCATTTCATTCCTTCCCCACCTTCATATATTAATTGGTGGTTGGTCTTTTTTAGTAATTTGCCTGTTCTTATTTTAGACCCATTTTTAATGGGTTCTATTTTTATTATTTGCAGGTATTTATGCAGAACATACACGTATTTTATGCAGCAAACAGATCAATATTTGCTGGTCACTTATGCCGTAGTATATTTTGGTATAATATGGTATGTTTTGCTGAATGATACTTAATGACAGGTTATGAACTTGCAGTTGTGAGATTGAGATTGAGTTGTGAGATTGAGATTGTGTGTTTGGCTCCATGCCTGACTTGGAGCCTGCTTAAGATTCTCTCTTTCCCTCTCTAGCCCTTCCTCCTTTCATAAAAAAGTCTGTTGTCATTTATTTCTGGGCATTTTTTTAAAAAGATTTTATTTATTCATGAGAGACCCACAAAGAGAGAGGCAGACACATAGGCAGAGGGAGAAGATCATGTCATTTTTGTCATCATGAATACTTAAGCATTACTCTTTAGGTCTTAATAATAACCTTTTTTTTTTTAATGTTGAAGTGTTCTTTGTTCATGAGAGACACAGAGAGGCAGATCCATAGGCAGAGGGAGAAGCAGTTCCCTTGAGGGAGCGGGATGTGGGACTTGATCCTAGGACCCTGGATCGAATCCCACGTCAGGCTCCCAGTAGATGGAGCCTGCTTCTCCCTCTACCTGTGTCTCTGCCTCTCTCTCTCGCTCTGTGTAACTATCATAAATAAAAAAAATAAAAATAAAAAATAAAAGATTATTATTAGAGATGCCTGGGTGGCTCAGTGGTTGAATATCTGTAGCCTACTTGGGACACAATGTCACAATCCTGAGATAAACTAAAATGAAACCAAGAGTCAGATCTTTAACTGATGGCACCACCCACCCCACGTACTATATCCATTTAAGTTTTATTATTTAGCCTCAGAGTCTATTTGAATTAATATTATTTTTGTACTGTGTTGCTCTTCATATATTTAGCTTCTCTCTCTTTTTTTTTTTTTAATTTTATTTATTTATTCATGAGAGACACAGAGAGGGGCACAGACACAGGCAGAGGGAGAAGCAGGCTCCATGCAGGGAGCCGGATGTGGGACTTGATCCCGGTCTCTAGGATCACGCCCTGGGGACGCTAAACCACTGAGCCACCCGGGCTGCCCTCTTTTGTTTTTTCAAAAAATGTTTTATTTATTTGAGAGAGAGTGCATTAGTGGGGGAAGGGAGAAGGAGTAGAGGGAGAAGCAGACTCTCCACTAAGCAGGGAGCTTGACCCAGGGCTCAATCTGAGGACCCCAGGATTATTGACCTGAGCCGAAGGCAGATGCTTCACCAACTGAGCCACTGTTGATGGGTTCCTGTAATGAGTATTTTCAAGGCATTGATCATGACTTATCACTACCTGCAGTGCAGGATTCATGAACTGTTACTTTGTATTACTTCAAATGAGTCAATCCACTATGGATACTTCATCTGTTGTTAAGTAGAGTAAATTGTCCTGGGAAGAGTAAGGAGTTTGAAAGCAATCAGGGACTAGATTGATTGATTTGTAGGTTAATCACAACATACAACATACAATCATATATTGACTGTCTTTTTGCGAATTTTCGAAATTTGAATTGTGGGTCCTTTACATTAGCAAAAACATGAAATGAAAGTGCCAGCATCAAAATTAGCAAAATAGGTGTCATTAACTTGAAAGAAGATTCTGTAGATAGTAAGATGTTTATTGTCTTATTATTGACAGCATGCCTTTTGTCAAGAGGACACTATTGCTAGACCTAGACATTGAACAGTTCTGATTAGTAGGGAAGTGAGCCAAAGTAGCATCCTAAATGTGTTGATCTAAAGCAGTTTCTTTTGTTTTTTTTTTCTTTTCTTTCCTTTATTTATTCATGAGTGACACAGAGCGGTAGAGACATAGAGAAGCAGGCTTCCTGGGGGAGCCCAATGTGGGACTGGATCCCAGGACCCTGGGATCATGTCCTGGGCTGAAGGCAGACACTCAACCACTGAGCCACCCAGGGGTCCCTGGTTTTGATTTTCTCTGTAAATGAGTCAAAAAACTCCCATTATGCAGAAAACAGAAATTTTAAATAATAATTAACTTACATCATTTTACTTGGCTGTGGTTTGTTTACTACAAGTAAAGTAATGGCTTATTTAATTGACAATATCTTTAGAATCCACAAAATGCAGTAGTAATGCTAGTTAATGCTTGTTTTGTTTTTTGTTTTTTTTTTTAATAAATATTTTTTGTGGGGCAGCGCTGGTGGCTCAGCAGCGGTATAGCGCCGCCTGCAGCCCAGGGTGTGATCCTGGAGACCCAGAATCAAGTCCCATGTTGGGCTCCCTGCATGGAGCCTACTTCTCCCTCTGCCCGTGTCTCTGCGCCTCTCTGTGTCTCTCATGAATAAATAAATAAAATCTTTAAAAAAATATATATAGATTTTTTGTGAATGATGATGAGATTCCTCTTCTAATTTTCTTTTTTTTTTTTAAAGATTTTATTTATTCATGAGCCACCCAGGCATCCCTAATATTTAATCTTTTTTTTAAAGATTTATTTTTATTTATTTATGATAGACATAGAGAAAGAGGCAGAGACACAGGGCAGAGAGGGAAGCAGGCTCCATGCCCGGAGCCCGATGTGGGACCCGATCCCGGGACTCCAGGATCGCGCCCTGGGCCAAAGGCAGGTGCGAAACCGCTGAGCTACCCATGGATTCCCCCTTTAAATACTGTATTGTACTGGGTGTTTTTGATTAAGTATTCTTTAGGTTCTATTTGTAGTGCACAAGTTGACTTTTCAGGATATTTTGGATGCATGTATTTTTTTTCCTCCCTTAGTGTGTTAATGTGCAGAGAATTTTATTAGAAAATCATTTTTTGGGATCCCTGGGTGGCTCAGCGGTTTAGCCCTTGCCTTTGGCCCAGGCCGTGATCCTGGAGTCCTGGGATTGAGTCCCATGTCAGGCTCCTGGCATGGAGCCTGCTTCTCCCTCTGCATGTGTCTCTGCTTCTCTCTCTCTCTCTCTGTCTCTCTCTCTCTCTGTGTCTCTTATGAGTAAATGAATAAAATATTTTTTTTAAAAAATCGTTTTTAACTTTAAATTGTTCCTGAATATTTAGCATTCACATCACCTTTTATTGTCCTAAAATTTTCCTTTCTCAGTCTCTCTTTTTTTTTTTTTTTTTTTTTTTTTAAGATTTTATTTGTTTATTCATGAGAGACAGAGAGAGGCACATACAGGAAGGGGGAGAAGCAGGTTCCCTGCAGGGAGCCTGATGTGGGACTTGATCCTGGTACTCCAGGATCATGCCCTGAGCCAAAGGCACATGCTCAACCACTGAGCCATCCAGGCATCCCTCAGTCTGTTCTTTTCAGTTATTTTATTTATTTTGAATTGAAGTTGTTTTAAACTCGTAAAATTAGTGGAGGCAAGAAGGTATTTTTCCTAAAACAGGTTATTTCTTAAGGGATTAGCTATTGGACCTTAGAACTCACTTGTAAAATTGTCTTTTTTGTAAGTAGATTTTTGACAGTTCATTCATTAGTAGTTTCTTATTGACAGGCCTTTAGCATTTTTTCTTCAGTCTGTTTTTGTTACTTATTTATAATTTAAGTTTTTTTATTAAAATGTACATTTACAAGTAGATTTATCTTAAAATTTTAAAAATATTATTGTTAACTTGGGGGTTCTTCAATTAAAAATGTTGCCACTTGTGACCTTATTTGATTAGACTTTTCAAATGTTTTATTGATCTTTCCTGCTTTTATGTATCATTTTTTCCTTTTGAATTATTTGAGTTTATTCTGCCGTTCCTTTTTAAATTTTGTGTGTGTATTTGAGGCTTTAGCTCTTTAGTATGTGATACCTGT
>JAVLSZ010000096.1:1110000-1140217 GCA_032313775.1 Urocyon cinereoargenteus | reverse complement strand
ACCTAACCCTAAGCCTAACCCTAACCCTAACCCAAACACCTAACCCTAACCCTAACCCTAACCCTAACCCTAAACCTAAAACCTAACCCTAACCCTCAACCTAACCCTAACCCAAACCCGAACCCTAACCCGTTCCCTAACCCAAACCCTAACCCTACCCCTAAACCTAATCCGAACCCTAACCCTAACCCTAACCCTAATCCTAACCCTAACCCTAACCCGAACCCGAACCCTAACCCTAACCCGAACGCGAACCACAACCCTAACCCTAACCCGAACCCTAACCCTAACCCGAACCCTAACCCTAACCCTAACCCGAACCCCAACCCGAACCCTAACCCTAACCCTAACGTGAAACCTAACCCTAAGCCGAACGCTAACCCTAACCCGAACCCGAACCCTAACCCTAACCCGAACCCTAACCCTAACCCTAACCCTAATCCTAACCCTAACCCTAACCCGAACCCGAACCCTAACCCTAACCCGAACCCTAACCCTAACCCTAACCCAAACCCGAAACCTAACCTGAACCCAAAACCGAACCCGAACCCTAACCCTAATCCTAACCCGAACCCTCAGCCGAACCCTAAGCCGAACCCTAACCCTAACCCTAACCTTAACCTGAACCCTAACCCTATCCCTAACGCTAACCCTAACCCCTAACCCGAACGCGAACTCGAACCCTAACCAGAACCCGAACCCTAACCCTAACCCGAACCCGAACCCAAACAAAAACCATAACCCTAACCCGAAACCTAACCCTAATCCTAACCTGAACCCTAACCCTAAACCTAACCCGAACCCTAACCCTAACCCGAACCCTATTCCGAACCCTAAACCGAACCCTAACCCGAACCCTACCCCGAACCCTAAACCGAACCCTACCCCGAACCCTAACCCTAACCCTAAACCGAACCCTAACCCGAACCCTAACCGAACCCTAACCCTAAACCTAACCCTAACCATAAACTGAAACATAACCCTTAACCCCAACCCGAACACGAAACCTAACCCGAACCTGAACCCTAAACCTACTACTAATCCGAACCCAAACCATAACCCTAACCCTAACCCGAACCCTAACCCTAACCCTAAACCTAACCCCAACCCGAACCCAAACCCTAAACCTAACCCTAACCCTAACCCTAACCCTAACCCTAAACCGAACCCTAACCCTAAACCTAACCCTAACCCGACCCTTAACCTGAACCCTAACACGAATCCTAACCCTAACCCTAACCCGAACCTTAAACCGAACCCTAAACCGAACCATAAACCTAACCCTATCCCTAACCCGAACCCGAACCCTGACCCTAACCCTAACCGTAACCTCTAACCCTAACCCTAACACTAAACCGAACCCGAACCCTAACCCTAACCCTAACACTAACCATAACCCGAACCCTAACCGTAACCCTATCCCGAACCCTAACCCTAACCGTAACCCCTAACCCTAACCCTAACACTAACCCGAACCCGAACCCTAACCCTAACCCTAACCCGTAACCCGAACCCGAAACCTAACCCGAACCCTACCCCTAACCCTAATCCGAACCCTAACCCTAACCCTAACCATAACCCTAACCCGAACCCTAACCCTAACCCGAACCCGAACCCAATCGGTAACCCTAACCCGAAACCTAAACCTAACCCGAACCCTAACCCTAACCCGAACCCTAACCCTAACCCTAACCCGAACCCCAACCCGAACCCTAAATCTAACCCGAACCCTAACCCTAAGCCGAACCCTAAACCTAAGCCTAACCCGAACCCTAACCCTAACCCTAACCCGAACCCTAACCCTAACCCAAACCCGAACCCGAAACCTAACCCTAACCCGAACCCTAACCCTAACCCTAAACCTAAACCGAACCCTAACCCAAACCCGAACCCTAACCCGAACCCGAACCCTAACCCTAACCCGAATCCGAACCCAAAACCTAACCCTAACCCTAACCCTAACCCGAACCCTAACCCTAACCCGAACCCTAACACTAACCCTAACCCTAACCCGAACCCGAACCCTAAACCTAAACCTAACCCTAACCCGAACTCTAACCCGAACCCTAACCCTAACCGTAACCCCTAACCCTAACCCTAACCCTAACCCTAACCCTAACCCTAAAACCTAACCCTAAACCGAACCCTAACCCTAACCCTAACCCTAAACCTAACCCTAACCCGAACCCTAACCCTAACCCTAACCCGAACCCTAACCCTAACCCGAACCCTAACCCTAACCCTAACCCGAACCCCAACCCGAACCCTAACCCTAACACTAACGCGAAACCTAACCCTAAGCCGAGCGCTAACCCTAACCCGAACCCGAACCCTAACCCTAAACCTAACCCGAACCCTAACCCCAACCCAAACCCGAACCCGAACCCGAACTCTAACCCGAACCCTAACCTAACCCTAAACCTAACCCGACCCTAACCCAAACCCGAACCCTAACCCGAACCCGAACCCTAACCCTAACCCGAACCCTAACCCTAACCCGAAACCTAACCCTAACCCTAACCCTAACCCGAACCCTTAACCTAACCCTAACCCGAACCCTAACCCTAACCCGAAACCTAATCCTAACCCTAACCCGAATCCTAACCCTAACCCTAACCCGAAACCTAACCCGAAACCTAACCCTAACCCTAACCCTAACCGAACCCTAACCCTAACCCTAAACCTAACCCTAACCCTACCCGAACCCTATCCCTAAACCTAATCCTAACCCTAACCCTAACCCTAAACCTAACCCGAACCCTAACCCGAACCCTAACCCTAACCCTTAACCTAACCCTAACCCTAACCCGAACCCTAACCGTAACTAACCCGAACACGAAACCTAACCTGAACCCGATCCCTAACCCGAACCCTAACCCTAATCATAACCCGAACCCTAACCCGAACCCTAACCCGAACCCTAACCCTAACCCTAACCTTAACCCGAACCCTAACCATATCCCTAAACCTAACCCTAACCCCTAATCCGAACGCGAACTCGAACCCTACCAGAACCCGAACCCTAACCCTAACCCGAACCCGATCCCAAACCAAACCATAACCCTAACCCGAAACCTAACCCTAACCCTAACCTGAACCCTAACCCTAAACCTAACCCGAACCCTAACCCTAACCCGATCCCTATTCCGAACCCTAACCCGAACCCTAACCCGAACCCTAAACCGAACCCTACCCCGAACCCTAACCCTAACCCTAACCCGAACCCTAACCCGAACCCTAACCGAACCCTAACCCTAACCCTAAACATAAACTGAAACATAACACTTAACCCGAACCCGAACACGAAACCTAACCCGAACCTGAACCTAACCCTACTACTAACCCGAACCCAAACCAAAACCCTAACCCTAACCCGAACCCTAACCCTAACCCTAAACCTAACCCCAACCCGAACCCTAACCCTAACCCTAACCCTAACCCTAACCCTAAACCGAACCCTAACCCTAAACCTAACCCTAACCCGACCCTTAACCTGAACCCTAACACGAACCCTAACCCTAACCCTTACCCAAACCTTAAACCGAACCCTAAACCGAACCATAAACCTAACCCTAACCCTAACCCTAACCGAACCCGAACCCTGACCCTAACCGTAACCGTAACCCCTAACCCTAACCCTAACACTAAACGACCCGAACCCTAACCCCTAACCTTAACCCTAACCATAACCCGAACCATAACCCTAACCCTATCCCGAAACCTAACCCTAACCGTAACCCCTAACCCTAACCCTAACACTAACCCGAACCCGAAACCTAACCCTAACCCTAAACCTAACCCGAACCCGAAACCTAACCCGAACCCTACCCCTAACCCTAATCCGAAACCTAACCATAAACCTAACCCTAAACCTAACCCTAACACGAACCCTAACACTAACCCGAACCCGAACCCGAACCCAATCCCTAACCCTAACCCGAACCTAACCCTAACCCGAAACCTAACCCTAACCCGAACCCTAACCCTAACTCTAACCCGAACCCCAACCCGAACCCTAACTCTAACCCGAACCCTAACCCTAAGCCGAACCCTAAACCTAAGCCTAACCCGAACCCTAACGCTAACACTAACCCGAACCCTAACCCTAAACCAAACCCGAACCCGAAACCTAACCCTAACCCGAACCCTAACCCTAAACCTAAACCTAACCCGAACCCTAACCCAAACCCGAAACCTAACCCGAACCCGAACCCTAACCCTAACCCGAATCCGAACCCAAAACCTAACCCTAACCCTAACCCTAACCCGAACCCTAACCCTAACCCTAAACCGAACCCTAACCCTAAACCTAACCCTAACCCGAACCTTAACCTGAACCTAACACGAACCTAACCCTAACCCTAACCCGAACCTTAAACCGAACCCTAAACCGAACCATAAACCTAACCCTAACCCGAACCCTAACCCGAACCCGAACCCTGACCCTAACCCTAACCGTAACCCCTAACCCTAACCCTAACACTAAACCGAACCCGAACCCTAACCCTAACCCTAACCATAACCCGAACCCTAACCCTAACCCTAACCCGAACCCTAACCCTAACCCTAACCCGAACCCTAACACAAACCCTAAACCTAACCCTAACCCTAACCCGAATCCTAACCCTAACCCTAACCCGAAACCTAACCCGAACCCTAACCCTAACCCTAACCCGAACCCGAAACCTAACCCGAACCCTACCCCTAACCCTAATCCGAACCCTAACCCTAACCCTAACCCTAACCCTAAACCTAACCCGAACCCTAACCCTAACCCGAACCCGAACCCAATCCCTAACCCTAACCCGAAACCTAACCCTAACCGAACCCTAACCCTAAGCCGAACCCTAACCCTAACCCTAACCCGAACCCCAACCCGAACCCTAAATCTAACCCAAACCCTAACCCTAAGCCGAACCCTAAACCTAAGCCTAACCCGAACCCTAACCCTAACCCTAACCCGAACCCTAACCCTAACCCAAACCCGAACAAGAAACCTAACCCTAACCCGAACCCTAACCCTAACCCTAAACCTAACCCGAACCCTAACCCAAACCCGAACCCTAACCCGAACCCGAACCCTAACCCTAACCCGAATCCGAACCCAAAACCTAACAATAACCCTAACCCTAACCCGAACCCTCACCCTAACCCTAACCCGAACCCTAACACTAACCCTAACCCTAACCCGAACCCTAACCCTAACCCTAAACCTAACCCTAACCCGAACTCTACCCGAACCCTAACCCTAACCGTAACCCCTAACCCTAACACTAACCCTAACCCTAACCCTAAAACCTAACCCTAACCCGAACCCTAACCCTAACCCTAACCCTAAACCTAACCCTAACCAGAACCCTAACCCTAACCCTAACCCGAACCCTAAACCTAACCCGAACCCTAACCCTAACCCTAACCCGAACCCCAACCCGAACCCTAACCCTAACCCTAACGCGAAACCTAACCCTAAGCCGAACGCTAACCCTAACCCGAACCCGAAACCTAACCCTAAACCTAACCCGAACCCTAACCCCAACCCAAACCCGAACCCGAACCCGAACTCTAACCCGAACCCTAACCCTAACCCTAAACCTAACCCGAACCCTAACCCAAACCCGAACCCTAACCCGAACCCGAACCCTAACCCTATCCCGAACCCGAACCCTAACCCTAACCCGAACCCTAAATCTAACCCTAACCCGAACCCTAAACCTAACCCTAACCCGAACCCTAACCCTAACCCGAAACCTAACCCTAACCCTAACCCGAATCATAACCCTAACCCTAACCCGAAACCTAACCCGAACCCTAACCCTAACCCTAACCCTAACCCGAACCCTAACCCTAACCCTAAACCTAACCCTAACCCGAACCCTATCCCTAAAACTAATCCTAACCCTAACCCTAACCCTAAACCTAACCCGAAACCTAACCCGAACCCTAACCCTAACCCTTAACCTAACCCTAACCCTAACCCGAACCCTAACCCTAACCTAACCCGAACCCGAAACCTAACCTGAACCCGAACCCTACCCCGAACCCTAACCCTATCCTAACCCAAATCCTAACCCTAACCCGAACCCTAACCCAAACCCTAACCCGAACCCTAACCCTAACCCTAACCCCTAACCCGAACGCGAACTCGAACCCTATCCAGAACCCGAACCCTAACCCTAACCCGAACCCGAACCCAAACCAAACCATAACCCTAACCCGAAACCTAACCCTAACCCTAAACCGAACCCTAACCCTAAACCTAAACCGAACCCTAACCCTAACCCGAACCCTATTCCGAACCCTAACCCGAACCCTAACCCGAACCCTAACCCGAACCCTAAACCGTACCCTACACTGAACCCTAACCCTAACCCTAACACGAACCCTAACCCGAACCCTAACCGAACCCTAACCCTAACCCTAACGCTAACCATAAACTGAAACATAACCCTTAACCCGAACCCGAACACGAAACCTAACCCGAACCTGAACCCTAACCCTACTACTAAAACGAACCCAAACCATAACCCTAACCCAAACCCGAACCCTAAACCGAACCTTAACCCTAAACCGAACCGTAACCCGACCCTTAACCTGAACCCTAACACGAACCCTAACCCTAACCCTAACCCGGACCTTAAACCGAACCGTAAACCGAAGCATAAACCTAACCCTAACCCTAACCCTAACCCGAACCCGTACCCTGACCCTAACCCTAACCGTAACCCCTAACCCTAACCCTAACACTAAACCGAACCCGAACCCTAACCCTAACCCTAACCCTAACCCTAACCCTAACCCGAACCCGAACCCTAACCCTAACCCTAACCCTAACCATAACCCGAACCCTAACCCTAACCCTATCCCGAACCCTAACCCTAACCGTAACCCCTAACCCTAACCCTAACACTAACCCGAACCCGAACCCTAACCCTAACCCTAACCGTAACCCGAACACGAAACCTAACCCGAACCCTACCCCTAACCCTAATCCGAACCCTAACCCTAACCCTAACCCTAACCCTAACCCGAACCCTAACCCTAACCCGAAACCGAACCCAATCCCTAACCCTAACCCGAAACCTAACCCTAACCCGAACCCTAACCCTAACCCGAACCCTAACCCTAACCCTAACCCGAACCCCAACCCGAACCCTAACTCTAACCCGAACCCTAACCCTAAGCCGAACCCTAAACCTAAGCCTAACCCGAACCCTAACCCTAACCCTAACCCGAACCCTAACCCTAACCCAAACCCGAACCCGAAACCTAACCCTAACCCGAACCCTAACCCTAACCCTAAACCTAACCCGAACCCTAACCCAAACCCGAAACCTAACCCGAACCCGAACCCTAACCCTAACCCGAATCCGAACCCAAAACCTAACCCTAACCCTAACCCTAACCCGAACCCCAACCCTAACCCTAACCCGAAACCTAACACTAACCCTAACCCTAACCCGAACCCTAACCCTAACCCTAAAACTAACCCTAACCCGAACTCTAACCCGAACCCTAACCCTAACTGTAACCCCTAACCCTAACCCTAACCCTAACCCTAACCCTAAAACCTAACCCTAACCCGAACCCTAACCCTAACCCTAAACCTAAACCTAACCCTAACCCGAACCCTAACCCTAAACCTAATCCTAAGACTAAGCCTAACCCTAACCCTAACCCGAACCCTAACCCGAACCCTAACCCTAACCCTAACCCTAACCCTAACCCGAACCCTAACCCTAAACCTAACCCGAACCCGAAAACTAACCCGAACCCGAACCCTAACCCGAACCCTAACCCTAACCCTAACCCGAACCCTAAACCTAATCCGAACCCTAACCCGAACCCTAACCCGAACCCTAACACGAACACTAACCCGAACCCTAAACCTAACCCTAACCCGAACCCTAACCCGAACCCTAGCCCTAACCCTAACCCGAACCCGAACCCGAACCCTAACCCTAACCCAAACCCAAACCCGAACCCTAACCCTAACCCTAACCCTAACCCTAACCCGAACCCTAACCCTATCCCTAATCCTAACCCTAACCCCTAACCCGAACGCGAACTCGAACCCTAACCCGAACCCGAACCCTAACCCTACCCCGAACCGGAACACAAACCAAACCATTACCCTAACCCGAACCCTAACCCTAACCCTAACCCTAACCCGTACCCTAAACCTAAACCTAACCCGGACCCTAACACTAACCCGAACCCTATTCCGAACCCTAACGCGAACCCTAACCCGAACCCTAACCCGAACCCTAACCATAAACCGAAACCTAACCCTTAACCCGAACTCGAACCCGAAACCTAACCCGAACCTGAACCCTAACCCTACTCCGAACCCGAACCCAAAACATAAACCTAACCCTAAACCGAACCCTAACCCTAACTCTAAACCTAACCCCAAACCGAAACCTAACCCTAACCCTAACCCTAACCCTAACCCGAACCCTAGCCCTAACCCTAACCCTAACCCTAACCCCGAACCCTAACCCGAAACCTAACCCTAACTAGAACCTTAACCCTAACCCTAACCCGAACCCTAACCCTAACCCTAACCCTAACCCTAACACTAACCCGAACCCTAACCCTAAACCTAACCCTAACCCGAAACCTAACCCGAACCCTAACCCGAACCCTAACCCTAACCCTAACCCTAAACTTAAACCGAACCCTAACCCTAACCCTAACCCGAACCCCAACCCGAACCCTAACTCTAACCCGAACCCTAACCCTAAGCCGAACCCTAAACCTAAGCCTAACCCGAACCCTAACCCGAACCCTAACCCGAACCCTAACCCTAACCCAAACCCGAACCCGAAACCTAACCCTAACCCGAACCCTAACCCTAACCCTAAACCTAACCCGAACCCTAACCCAAACCCGAAACCTAACCCGAACCCGAACCCTAACCCTAACCCGAATCCGAACCCAAAACCTAACCCTAACCCTAACCATAACCCGAACCCCAACCCTAACCCTAACCCGAACCCTAACACTAACCCTAACCCTAACCCGAACCCTAACCCTAACCCTAAAACTAACCCTAACCCGAACTCTAACCCGAACCCTAACCCTAACTGTAACCCCTAACCCTAACCCTAACCCTAACCCTAACCCTAAAACCTAACCCTAACCCGAACCCTAACCCTAACCCTAACCCTAAACCTAACCCTAACCCGAACCCTAACCCCAAACCTAATCCTAAGACTAAGCCTAACCCTAACCCTAACCCGAACCCTAACCCGAACCCTAACCCTAACCCTAACCCTAACCCTATCCCGAACCCTAACCCTAAACCTAACCCGAACCCGAAAACTAACCCGAACCCGAACCCTAACCCGAACCCTAACCCTAACCCTAACCCGAACCCTAAACCTAATCCGAACCCTAACCCGAACCCTAACCCGAACCCTAACACGAACACTAACCCGAACCCTAAACCTAACCCTAACCCGAACCCTAACCCGAACCCTAGCCCTAACCCTAACCCGAACCCGAACCCGAACCCTAACCCTAACCCAAACCCAAACCCGAACCCTAACCCTAACCCTAACCCTAACCCGAACCCTAACCCTATCCCTAATCCTAACCCTAACACCTAACCCGAACGCGAACTCGAACCCTAACCCGAACCCGAACCCTAACCCTACCCCGAACCGGAACACACACCAAACCATTACCCTAACCCGAACCCTAACCCTAACCCTAACCCTAACCCGTACCCTAAACCTAAACCTAACCCGGACCCTAACACTACCCGAACCCTATTCCGAACCCTAACCCGAACCCTAACCCGAACCCTAACCCGAACCCTAACCATAAACCGAAACCTAACCCTTAACCCGAACCCGAACCCGAAACCTAACCCGAACCTGAACCCTAACCCTACTCCGAACCCGAACCCAAAACATAAACCTAACCCTAACCCGAACCCTAACCCTAACTCTAAACCTAACCCCAAACCGAAACCTAACCCTAACCCTAACCCTAACCCTAACCCGAACCCTAGCCCTAACCCTAACCCTAACCCTAACCCCGAACCCTAACCCGAACCCTAACCCTAACTAGAACCCTAACCCGAACCCTAACCCTAACTAGAACCTTAACCCTAACCCTAACCCGAACCCTAACCCTAACCCTAACCCTAACCCTAACACTAACCCGAACCCTAACCCTAAACCTAACCCTAACCCGAACCCTAACCCGAACCCTAACCCGAACCCTAACCCTAAACCTAACCCTAAACATAAACCGAACCCTAACCCTAACCCGAAACCCAACCCGAAACCTAACTCTAACCCGAACCCTAACCCTAAGCCGAAACCTAAACCTAACCCTAACCTGAACCCTAACCCTAATCCTAACCCGAACCCTAACCCTAACCCAAACCCGAACCCGAAACCTAACCCTAACCCGAACCCTAACCCTAACCCTAAACCTAACCCGAACCCTAACCCAAACCCGAAACCTAACCCGAACCCGAACCCGAACCCTAACACGAACACTAACCCGAACCCTAAACCTAACCCTAACCCGAACCCTAACCCGAACCCTAGCCCTAACCCTAACCCGAACCCGAACCCGAACCCTAACCCTAACCCAAACCCAAACCCGAACCCTAACCCTAACCCTAACCCTAACCCTAACCCGAACCCTAACCCTATCCCTAATCCTAACCCTAACCCCTAACCCGAACGCGAACTCGAACCCTAACCCGAACCCGAACCCTAACCCTACCCCGAACCGGAACACAAACCAAACCATTACCCTAACCCGAACCCTAACCCTAACCCTAAGCCTAACCCGTACCCTAAACCTAAACCTAACCCGGACCCTAACACTAACCCGAACCCTATTCCGAACCCTAACCCGAACCCTAACCCGAACCCTAACCCGAACCCTAACCATAAACCGAAACCTAACCCTTAACCCGAACTCGAACCCGAAACCTAACCCGAACCTGAACCCTAACCCTACTCCGAACCCGAACCCAAAACATAAACCTAACCCTAACCCGAACCCTAACCCTAACTCTAAACCTAACCCCAAACCGAAACCTAACCCTAACCCTAACCCTAACCCTAACCCGAACCCTAGCCCTAACCCTAACCCTAACCCTAACCCCGAACCCTAACCCGAAACCTAACCCTAACTAGAACCTTAACCCAAACCCTAACCCGAACCCTAACCCTAACCCTAACCCTAACCCTAACACTAACCCGAACCCTAACCCTAAACCTAACCCTAACCCGAAACCTAACCCGAACCCTAACCCGAACCCTAACCCTAACCCTAACCCTAAACTTAAACCGAACCCTAACCCTAACCCTAACCCGAACCCCAACCCGAACCCTAACTCTAACCCGAACCCTAACCCTAAGCCGAACCCTAAACCTAAGCCTAACCCGAACCCTAACCCGAACCCTAACCCGAACCCTAACCCTAACCCAAACCCGAACCCGAAACCTAACCCTAACCCGAACCCTAACCCTAACCCTAAACCTAACCCGAACCCTAACCCAAACCCGAAACCTAACCCGAACCCGAACCCTAACCCTAACCCGAATCCGAACCCAAAACCTAACCCTAACCCTAACCATAACCCGAACCCCAACCCTAACCCTAACCCGAACCCTAACACTAACCCTAACCCTAACCCGAACCCTAACCCTAACCCTAAAACTAACCCTAACCCGAACTCTAACCCGAACCCTAACCCTAACTGTAACCCCTAACCCTAACCCTAACCCTAACCCTAACCCTAAAACCTAACCCTAACCCGAACCCTAACCCTAACCCTAACCCTAAACCTAACCCTAACCCGAACCCTAACCCTAAACCTAATCCTAAGACTAAGCCTAACCCTAACCCTAACCCGAACCCTAACCCGAACCCTAACCCTAACCCTAACCCTAACCCTAACCCGAACCCTAACCCTAAACCTAACCCGAACCCGAAAACTAACCCGAACCCGAACCCTAACCCGAACCCTAACCCTAACCCTAACCCGAACCCTAAACCTAATCCGAACCCTAACCCGAACCCTAACCCGAACCCTAACACGAACACTAACCCGAACCCTAAACCTAACCCTAACCCGAACCCTAACCCGAACCCGAACCCTAACCCTAACCCAAACCCAAACCCGAACCCTAACCCTAACCCTAACCCTAACCCGAACCCTAACCCTATCCCTAATCCTAACCCTAACACCTAACCCGAACGCGAACTCGAACCCTAACCCGAACCCGAACCCTAACCCTACCCCGAACCGGAACACACACCAAACCATTACCCTAACCCGAACCCTAACCCTAACCCTAACCCTAACCCGTACCCTAAACCTAAACCTAACCCGGACCCTAACACTACCCGAACCCTATTCCGAACCCTAACCCGAACCCTAACCCGAACCCTAACCCGAACCCTAACCATAAACCGAAACCTAACCCTTAACCCGAACCCGAACCCGAAACCTAACCCGAACCTGAACCCTAACCCTACTCCGAACCCGAACCCAAAACATAAACCTAACCCTAACCCGAACCCTAACCCTAACTCTAAACCTAACCCCAAACCGAAACCTAACCCTAACCCTAACCCTAACCCTAACCCGAACCCTAGCCCTAACCCTAACCCTAACCCTAACCCCGAACCCTAACCCGAACCCTAACCCTAACTAGAACCTTAACCCTAACCCTAACCCGAACCCTAACCCTAACCCTAACCCTAACCCTAACACTAACCCGAACCCTAACCCTAAACCTAACCCTAACCCGAACCCTAACCCGAACCCTAACCCGAACCCTAACCCTAAACCTAACCCTAAACATAAACCGAACCCTAACCCTAACCCGAAACCCAACCCGAAACCTAACTCTAACCCGAACCCTAACCCTAAGCCGAAACCTAAACCTAACCCTAACCTGAACCCTAACCCTAATCCTAACCCGAACCCTAACCCTAACCCAAACCCGAACCCGAAACCTAACCCTAACCCGAACCCTAACCCTAACCCTAAACCTAACCCGAACCCTAACCCAAACCCGAAACCTAACCCGAACCCGAACCCTAACCCTAACCCGAATCCGAACCCAAAACCTAACCCTAACCCTAACCCTAACCCGAACCCCAACCCTAACCCTAACCCGAACCCTAACACTAACCCTAACCCTACCCCGAACCCTAACCCTAAAACTAACCCTAACCCGAACTCTAACCCGAACCCTAACGCTAACTGTAACCCCTAACCCTAACCCTAACCCTAACCCTAACCCTAAAACCTAACCCTAACCCGAACCCTAACCCTAACCCTAACCCTAAACCTAACCCTAACCCGAACCCTAACCCTAAACCTAATCCTAAGACTAAGCCTAACCCTAACCCTAACCCGAACCCTAACCCGAACCCTAACCCTAACCCTAACCCTAACCCTAACCCGAACCCTAACCCTAAACCTAACCCGAACCCGAAAACTAACCCGAACCCGAACCCTAACCCGAACCCTAACCCTAACCCTAACCCGAACCCTAAACCTAATCCGAACCCGAACCCGAACCCTAACCCGAACCCTAACACGAACACTAACCCGAACCCTAAACCTAACCCTAACCCGAACCCTAACCCGAACCCTAGCCCTAACCCTAACCCGAACCCGAACCCGAACCCTAACCCTAACCCAAACCCAAACCCGAACCCTAACCCTAACCCTAACCCTAACCCGAACCCTAACCCTATCCCTAATCCTAACCCTAACCCCTAACCCGAACGCGAACTCGAAACCTAACCCGAACCCGAACCCTAACCCTACCCCGAACCGGAACACAAACCAAACCATTACCCTAACCCGAACCCTAACCCTAACCCTAACCCTAACCCGTACCCTAAACCTAAACCTAACCCGGACCCTAACACTAACCCGAACCCTATTCCGAACCCTAACCCGAACCCTAACCCGAACCCTAACCCGAACCCTAACCATAAACCGAAACCTAACCCTTAACCCGAACCCGAACCCGAAACCTAACCCGAACCTGAACCCTAACCCTACTCCGAACCCGAACCCAAAACATAAACCTAACCCTAATCCGAACCCTAACCCTAACTCTAAACCTAACCCCAAACCGAAACCTAACCCTAACCCTAACCCTAACCCTAACCCGAACCCTAGCCCTAACCCTAACCCTAACCCTAACCCCGAACCCTAACCCGAACCCTAACCCTAACCCGAATCCGAACCCCAAACCTAACCCTAACCCTAACCCTAACCCGAACCCCAACCCTAACCCTAACCCGAACCCTAACACTAACCCTAACCCTAACCCGAACCCTAACCCTAACCCTAAAACTAACCCTAACCCGAACTCTAACCCGAACCCTAACCCTAACTGTAACCCCTAACCCTAACCCTAACCCTAACCCTAACCCTAAAACCTAACCCTAACCCGAACCCGAACCCTAACCCTAACCCTAAACCTAACCCTAACCCGAACCCTAACCCTAAACCTAATCCTAAGACTAAGCCTAACCCTAACCCTAACCCGAACCCTAACCCGAACCCTAACCCTAACCCTAACCCTAACCCTAACCCGAACCCTAACCCTAAACCTAACCCGAACCCGAAAACTAACCCGAACCCGAACCCTAACCCGAACCCTAACCCTAACCCGAACCCTAAACCTAATCCGAACCCTAACCCGAACCCTAACCCGAACCCTAACACGAACACTAACCCGAACCCTAAACCTAACCCTAACCCGAACCCTAACCCGAACCCTAGCCCTAACCCTAACCCGAACCCGAACCCGAACCCTAACCCTAACCCAAACCCAAACCCGAACCCTAACCCTAACCCTAACCCTAACCCGAACCCTAACCCTATCCCTAATCCTAACCCTAACCCCTAACCCGAACGCGAACTCGAACCCTAACCCGAACCCGAACCCTAACCCTACCCCGAACCGGAACACAAACCAAACCATTACCCTAACCCGAACCCTAACCCTAACCCTAACCCTAACCCGTACCCTAAACCTAAAACTAACCCGGACCCTAACACTAACCCGAACCCTATTCCGAACCCTAACCCGAACCCTAAACCGAACCCTAACCCGAACCCTAACCATAAACCGAAACCTAACCCTTAACCCGAACCCGAACCCGAAACCTAACCCGAACCTGAACCCTAACCCTACTCCGAACCCGAACCCAAAACATAAACCTAACCCTAACCCGAACCCTAACCCTAACTCTAAACCTAACCCCAAACCGAAACCTAACCCTAACCCTAACCCTAACCCTAACCCGAACCCTAGCCCTAACCCTAACCCTAACCCTAACCCCGAACCCTAACCCGAACCCTAACCCTAACTAGAACCTTAACCCTAACCCTAACCCGAACCCTAACCCTAACCCTAACCCTAACCCTAACACTAAGCCGAACCCTAACCCTAAACCTAACCCTAACCGGAACCCTAACCCGAACCCTAACCCGAACCCTAACCCTAACCCTAACCCTAAACTTAAACCGAACCCTAACCCTAACCCTAACCCGAACTCGAACCCTAACCTGAACCCTAACCCTAAACCGAACCCTAACCCTAACCCGAACCCGAACCCTAAACCTAAACCTAACCCTAACCCGAACCCTAACCCGAAGCCTAACCTGAACCCTAACCCGAACCCTAACGCTAACCCGACCCGAAACCTAACCCTAAGCCTAACCCTAACCCTAACCCTAAACCTAAAACCTAACCCTAACCCTAACCCTAACCCTAACCCTAACCCGAACCCGAAACCTAACCCTTACCCTACCCGTTCCCTAACCCGAAACCTAACCCTACCCCTAACCCTAATCCGAACCCTAACCCTAACCCTAACCCTAATCCTAAACCTATCCCTAACACGAACCCGAACACTAACCCTAACCCGAACGCGAACCACAACCCTAACCCTCACCCGAAACCTAACCCTAACCCGAACCCTAACCCTAACCCTAACCCTAACCCGAACCCGAACCCTAACCCTAACCCTAACCCGAACCCTAACCCTAAGCCGAAAGCTAACCCTAACCCGAACCCGAACCCTAAACCTAAACCTAACCCGACCCTAACCCCAACCCAAACCCGAACCCGAACCCGAACTCTAACCCGAACCCTAACCCTAACCCTAACCCGAATCCGAACCCAAAACCTAACCCTAACCCTAACCCTAACCCGAACCCCAACCCTAACCCTAACCCGAACCCTAACACTAACCCTAACCCTAACCCGAACCCTAACCCTAACCCTAAACCTAACCCTAACCCGAACTCTAACCCGAACCCTAACCCTAACTGTAACCCCTAACCCTAACCCTAACCCTAATCCTAACCCTAACCCTAAAACCTAACCCTAACCCGAACCCTAACCCTAACCCTAACCCTAAACCTAACCCTAACCCGAACCCTAACCCTAAACCTAATCCTAACACTAAGCCTAACCCTAACCCTAACCCAAACCCTAACCCGAACCCTAACCCTAACCCTAACCCTAACCCTAACCCGAACCCTAAACCTAAACCTAACCCGAACCCGAAAACTAACCCGAACCAGAACCCTAACCCGAACCCTAACCCTAACCCTAACCCGAACCCTAAACCAAATCCGAACCCTAACCCGAACCCTAACCCGAACCCTAACACGAACACTAACCCGAACCCTAAACCTAACCCTAACCCGAACCCTAACCCGAACCCTAGCCCTAACCCTAACCCGAACCCGAACCCTAACCCTAACCCAAACCCTAACCCGAACCCTAACCCTAACCCTAACCCGAACCCTAACCCTATCCCTAATCCTAACCCTAACCCCTAACTCGAACGCGAACTCGAACCCTAACCCGAACCCGAACCCTAACCCTACCCCGAACCGGAACACAAACCAAACCATTACCCTAACCCGAACCCTAACCCTATCCCTAACCCTAACCCGTACCCTAAACCTAAAACTAACCCGGACCCTAACACTAACCCGAACCCTATTCCGAACCCTAACCCGAACCCTAAACCGAAACCTAACCCGAACCCTAAACCGAACCCTACCCCGAACCCTAAAACTAACCCTAACCCGAACCCTACTCGAACCCTAACCCTAACCCTAACCGAACCCTAACCCTAACCCTAACCCTAACCCTAAACCTAACCATAAACCGAAACCTAACCCTTAACCCGAACCCGAACCCGAAACCTAACCCGAACCTGAACCCTAACCCTACTCCGAACCCGAACCCAAAACATAAACCTAACCCTAACCCGAACCCTAACCCTAACTCTAAACCTAACCCCAAACCGAAACCTAACCCTAACCTTAACCCTAACCCTAACCCGAACCCTAACCCTAACCCTAACCCTAACCCTAACCCTAACCCGAACCCTAACCCGAACCCTAACCCTAACCCTAACCCTAAACTTAAACCGAACCCTAACCCGAACCCTAACCCGAACCCTAACCCTAACCCTAACCCTAAACTTAAACCGAACCCTAACCTTAACCCTAACCCGAACTCGAACCCTAACCTGAACCCTAACCCTAAACCGAACCCTAACCCTAACCCGAACCCGAACCCTAAACCTAAACCTAACCCTAACCCGAACCCTAACCCGAACCCTAACCCGAACCCTAACCCGAACCCTAACGCTAACCCGACCCGAAACCTAACCCTAAGCCTAACCCTAACCCTAACCCAAACACCTAACCCTAACCCTAAACCTAACCCTAAACCTAAAACCTAACCCTAACCCTAACCCTAACCCTAACCCGAACCCGAAACCTAACCTGAACCCGAACCCTAACCCGAACCCTAACCCTAATACTAACACGAACCCTAACCCTAAACCGAACCCTAACCCGAACCCTAACCCTAACCCTAACCCTAACCTTAACCCGAACCCTAACCATATCCCTAACCCTAACCCTAACCCCTAACCCGAACGCGAACTCGAACCCTAACCAGAACCCGAACCCTAACCCTAACCCGAACCCGAACCCAAACCAAACCATAACCCTAACACGAACCCTAACCCTAATCCTAACCCGAAACCTAACCCTAAACCTAACCCGAACCCTAACCCTAACCCGAAACCTATTCCGAACCCTAACCCGAACCCTAACACGAACCCTAACCCGAACCCTAAACCGAACCCTACCCCAAACCCTAACCCTAACCCTAACCCGAACCCTATCCCGAACCCTAACCGAACCCTAACCCTAACCCTAACCCTAACCATAAACTGAAACATAACCCTTAACCCGAACCCGAACACGAAACCTAACCCGAACCTGAACCCTAACCCTACTCCTAACCCGAACCCAAACCATAACCCTAACCCTAACCCGAACCCTAAACCTAACCCTAAACCTAACCCCAACCCGAACCATAACCCTAACCCTAACAATAACCCTAACCCTAAACCTAAACCGAACCCTAACCCTAATCCTAACCCGAACCCGAACCCTAACCTGAAACCTAACCCTAACCCGAACACTAACCCTAACCCTAAACCGAACCCTAACCCTAACCCTAAACCTAACCCCAAACCGAACCCTTACCCTAACCCTAACCCTAACCCTAACCCTAACACTAACCCTAAACCGAACCCTAACCCAAAACCTAACCCGAACCCGAACCCTAACCTGAACCCTAACCCTAACCCGAACCCTAACCCTAACCCGAACCCGAACCCTAAACCTAACCCTAACCCGAACCCTAACCCGAACCCTAACCCGAACCCTAAAACGAACCCTAACCCGAACCCTAAACCGAACCCTAAACCTAACCCGAACACGAACGCAAACCCTAAGCCTAACCCTAACCCTAACCCAAACCCCTAACCCTAACCCTAACACTAAATCTAAAACCTAACACTAACCCTTACACTAACTCTAACCCGAACCCGAACGCTAACCCTTACCCTAACCCGAACCCTAAACCTAACCCTAAACCTAACCCCAAACCGAACCCTAACCCTAACCCGAACCCTAACCCTAACCCGAACCCTAACCCTAACCCTAACCCGAACCCTAAACCTAACCCTAACCCGAACCCTAACCCTAACCCGAACCCTTACCCTAAACCTAACCCGAATCCTAACCCTAACCCTAACCCGAACCCTAACCCGTACCCTAAACCTAACCCTAACCCTAACCCGAACCATAATCCTAACCCTAACCGGAACCCTAACCCTAACCCTAACCCGAACCCTAACCCGAACCCTAACCCGAACCCTAACCCGAACCCTACCCCTAACCCTAACCCTAACCCGAACCCTAACCCAAACCCGAACCCTAAACCGAAACCTAACCCTAACCCTAACCCGAACCCTAACCCGAACCCTAACCCTAACCCGATCCCTAACCCGAACCCTAACCCTAACCCTAACCCGAACCCAAACCCGAAACCTAACCCTAAACCTAACCCTATCCCTAAACCTAACCCTAACCCGAACCCTAACCCTAACCCGAACACTAACCCTACCCCGAATCTGAACCCAAACCATAACCCTAACCCTAACCCTAACCCTAACCCTAACCCGAACCCAAACCCTAACCCTAACCCTAACCCGAACCCTAACCCTAACCCTAACCCTAACACTAACCCCTAACCCTTACCCGAACACTAACCCTAACTCGAACCCTAACCCGAACCCTAACCCGAACACTAACACTAACCAGAACCCTAACCCGAACCCTAACCCTAACCCTAACCCTAACCCTAACCCGAACCCTAACCCTAACCCTAACCGGAACCCTAACCCTAACCCTAACACGAACCCGAACCCTAACCACTTAGCCGAATCCTAACCCTAACCCGAACCCTAACCCGAACTCTAACCCTAACCCTAACCCCGAACCCGAACCCTAACCCTAAACCTAAACCTAACCCGAACCCTAACCCTAACCCTAACCCGAACCCTAACCCGAACCATAACCCTAACCCGAACCCTAACCCTAACCCGAACCCTAACCCTAACCCTAACCCGAACCCCAACGCGAAACCTAACCCTAACCCGAACCCTAACCCTAAGCCGAACCCTAACCCTAACCTTAACCGGAACCCTAACCCTAACACTAACCCGAACCCTAACCCTAACCCAAACCCGAACCAGAACCTTAACCCTAACCCGAACCCTAACCCTAACCCTAAACCTAAACCGAACCCTAACCCAAACCCGAACCCTAACCCGAACCCTAACCCGAACCCTAACCCTAACCGGAACCCTAACCCGAACCCTAACCCTATCCCTAATCCTAACCCTAACCCCTAACCCGAACGCGAACTCGAACCCTAACCCGAACCCTAACCCTACCCCGAACCCGAACCCAAACCAAACCATAACCCTAAACCGAACCCTAACACTAACCCTAACCCTAACCCGAACACTAACCCTAAAACTAACCCCGACCCTAACCCTAACCCGAACCCTATTCCGAACCCTACCTGAACCCTAACCCGAACCCTAACCCGAACCCTAAACCGAACCCTACCCCGAACCCTAACCCTAACCCTAACCCGAACCCTAAACCGAACCCTAACCCTAACCCTAACCGAACCCTAACCCTAACCCTTACCCTAACCCTAACCATAAACCGAAACCTAACCCTTAACCCGAACCCGAACCCGAAACCTAACCCGAACCTGAACCCTAACCCTACTCCGAACCCGAACCTATACCATAACCCTAACCCTAAACCGAACCCTAACCCTAACCCTAAACCTAACCCCAAACCGAACCCTAACCCTAACCCTAACCCTAACCCGAAACCTAACCCGAACCCGAACCCTAACCCTAACCCTAACACGAACCCTAACCCTAACCCTAACACTAACCCTAAACCTAACCCGAACCCTAACCCTAAACTTAACCCGAACCCTAACCCTAACCCTAACCCTAAACCGAACCCTAACCCTAACCCTAAACCTAACCCTAACCCGAACCCTCACCCGAACCCTAACCCTAACCCTAACCCTAACCCATTCCTAACCCTAACCCTAAACCGAACTCTAACCCGAACCCTAAACCTAACCCTAACCCTAACACGAACCGTAACCCTAATCCTAACACTAACCCGAAACCTAACCCGAACCCTAACCCTAACCTTAACCCGAACCCTAACCCTAACCCTAACCCTAAACCGAACCCTAACCCTAACCCTAAACCTAACCCTAACCCGAACCCTAACCCGAACCCTAACCCTAACCCTAACCCCTAACCCTAAACCTAACCCTAACCCTAAACCTAACCATAAAACCTAACCCTAACCCGATCCCTAACCCTAACCCTAAACCTAAACCTAACCCTAACCCGAACCCTAAACCTAAACCTAATCCTAACCCTAACCCTAACCCTAAACCTAACCCGAACCCTAACCCGAACCCTACCCCTAACCCTAACCCTAACCCTAACCCTAACCCGAAACCTAACCCTAACCTAACCAGAACCCGAAACCTAACCCGAACCCGAACCCTAAACCGAACCCTAACCCTAAACCTAACCCGAACCCTAACCCTCACCCGAACCCTAAACCGAACCCTAACCCGAACCCTAACACGATCACTAACCCGAACCCTAACCCTAACCCTAACCCTAACCCAAACCCTAACCCGAACCCTAACCCAACCCTAACCCGAACCTTAACCCTATCCCTAACCCTAACACTAACCCTAACACCTAACCCGAACGCGAACTCGAACCCTAAACCGAATCCGAACCCTAACCCTACCCCGAACCCGAACCCAAACCAAACCATAACCCTTACCCGAACCCTAACCCTAACCCTAACCCGAACCCTAAACCTAAACCTAACCCGAACCCTAAACCTAACCCGAACCCTATTCCGAACCCTAACCCGAACCCTAACCCGAACCCTAAACCGAACCCTACACCGAACCCTAACCCTAACCCGAACCCGAACCCTAACCCGAACCCTAACCCTAACCCTAACCGAACCCTAACCCTAACCCTAACCCTAACCCTAACCATAAACCGAAACTTAACCCTAACCCTAAACCTAACCCGAACCCTAACTCTAACCCTAACCGGAACCCTAACCTTAAGCCTAACCCGAACCCGAACTCTAACCCCTTAACCGAATCCTAAACCTAACCCGAACCCTAAACCGAACCCTAACCCTAACCCTAACCCTAACCCGAACCCTAACCTGAACCCTAACCCGAACCCCAACCCAAACCCTAACCCGAACCCTAACCCTAACCCTAACCCGAACCCTAACCCTAACCCTAACCCGACCCCTAACCGAACCCTAACACGAACCCTAACCCTAACCTGAACCTTAACCCTAACCCGAACACGAACCCTAACCCTAACCCGAACCCTAACCCTAACCTGAACACGAACCCTAACCCTAACCCGAAACCTAACCCGAACCCAAACCTAACCTGAACCCTAACCCTAACCCGAACCCTAACCCTAACCCTAACCCTAACCCGAAACCTAAACCTAACCTGAACCCTAACCCTAAACCTAACCTGAACCCTAACCCGAACCCTAACCCTAACCCGAACCCGAACCCTAACCCTAAACCTA
Organism: Urocyon cinereoargenteus; assembly: GCA_032313775.1. Taxonomy (NCBI): domain Eukaryota; kingdom Metazoa; phylum Chordata; class Mammalia; order Carnivora; family Canidae; genus Urocyon; species Urocyon cinereoargenteus. The sequence continues at coordinate 1,117,627 of JAVLSZ010000096.1, read as the reverse complement.
ACCCAACCCTAACCCTTAATCCTAACCCGAACCGTAACCCGAACCCGAACCCGAACGCTAACCCGAACCCGAACCCTAACCTTACCCCGAACCCGAACCCAAACCATAACACTAACCCTAACGCGAACACTAACCCTAACCCTAAACGTAACCCGAAACCTAACCCTAACCCTAACCCTAACCCGAACCCTAACCCTAAACCTAACCCTAACACAAACCCTAAACCTAACCCTAACCCAAACCCTAACCCGAACCCTAACCCTAACCCTAACCCTAACCCTAACCCGAACCCGAACCCTAAACCGAACCCGAACCCTAACCCGAACCCTAACCCTAACCCGAACCCTAACACTAACCCGAAACCTAACCCGAACCCTAACCCGAACCCTAACCCGAACCCTAACCCGAAACCTAAACCGAACCCTAACCCGAATTCCTAACCCTAATCCTAAACCGAACCCTAACACGAACCCTAACCCTAACGCTAACCCGAATACTAACCCTAACCCTAACCCAAACCCTAACCCGAAACCTAACCCTAACACTAACCCAACCCGAACCCGAACACTAACCCTAACCCGATCCCTAACCCCTAACCCGAGCCCGACCCGAACCCTAACCCGAACCCGAACCCTAACCCTACCCCTAACCCGAACCCAAACCATAACCCTAACCCTAACCCTAAACCTAACCCTAACCCTAACCCGAACCCAAACCCTAACCCTAACCCTAACCCTAACCCTAACCCGAACCCGAACCCTAACTCTAACCCTAACCCTAACACTAACCCTAACTCGAACCCTAACCCTAAACCTAACCCGAACACTAACCCTAACCCTAACCCTAACCCTAACTCGAACCCTAACCCTAACCCTAACACGAACCCTAACGCTAACCCTAACACGACATCTAACCCGAACCCTAACACGAACCCTAACCCTAACCCTAACCCTAACCCGAACACTAACCCTAACACAAACCCGAACCCTAACCCTAACCCAAACCCTAACCCTAACCCTAAACCGAACCCTAAACCTAACACGAACCCGAACCCTAACCCTAATCCGAAACCTAACCCGAACCCAACCCTAACCTGAAACTAACCCTAACCCGAACCGTAACCCTAACCCGAACCCGAACCCTAACCCTAACCCTAAACCTAACCCTAACACGAACCCTAACCCGAACCCTAACCCTAACCCTAAACCTAACCCGAAACCTAACCCGAACCTTAACCCTAACCCTAACCCGAATCCGAACCCTAACCGGAACCCGAACCCTAAACCGAACCCTAACCCTAACTCTAACCCGATCCCTAACCCGAACCCTAACCCTAACCCTATCCCGAACCCTAACCCTAACCCTAACCGCTAACCCTTACCATAACCCTAACACGAACCCTAACCCTAACCCTAACCCTAACACTAACCCGAACCCGAACCCTAACCCGAACCCTACCCTAACCCTAATCCGAACCCTAACCCCAACACTAACCCGAAACCTAACCTTAACCCGAACCCTAACCCTAACCCGAACCCTGACCCTAACCCTAACCCGAACCCGAACCCGAACCCTAACCCTAACCCTAACCCGAAACCTAACCCTAACCCGAACCCTAACCCTAACACTAACCTGAACCCTAACCCTAACCCTAACCCGAACCCTAACCCTAACCCTAACACGACATCTAACCCGAATCCTATCACGAACCCTAAACCTAACCCTAACCAGAACCCTAACCCTAACACAAACCCGAACCCTAACCCTAACCCTAACCCGAACCCTAACCCTAACCCGAACCCTAACCCTAACACGAACCCGAAACCTAACCCTAATCCGAAACCTAACCCGAACCCAATCCTAACCCGAAACTAACCCTAACCCGAACCGTAACCCTAACCCGAACCCGAACCCTAACCCAAACCTTAACCCTAACCCTAACCCTAACCCTAACCCGAACCCTAACACGAACCCTAACCCTAAACCTAAACCTAACCCGAAACCTAACCCGAACCTTAACCCTAACCCTAACCCGAATCCGAACCCTAACCCGAACCCGAACCCTAACCCGAACCCTAACCCTAACTCTAACCCGATCCCTAACCCGAACCCTAACCCTAACCCTATCCCGAACCCTAACCCTAACCCTAAACCCTAACACTTACCATAACCCTAACACGAACCCTAACCCTAACCCTAACACTAACCCGAACCCGAACCCTAACCCGAACCCTACCCCTAACCCTAATCCGAACCCTAACCCCAACACTAACCCGAAACCTAACCTTAACAGGAACCCTAACCCTAACCCGAACCCTGACCCTAACCCTAACCTGAACCCGAACCCGAACCCTAACCCTAACCCTAACCTGAAACCTAACCCTAACCCGAACCCTAACCCTAACCCTAACCTGAAACCTAACCCTAACCCTAACCCGAAACAGAACCCTAACCCTAACCCGAACCCTAACCCTAACCCTAACCCAAAACCTAAACCTAACCCTAACCCGAACCCTAACCCTAACCCGAAACCTAACCCTAACCCTAACCCGAATCCTAACCCTAACCCGAACCCGAACCCTAACCCGAACCCTAACCCTAACCCTAACCCTAACCCGAACCCTAACCCTAACACTAACCCTAACCCTAACCCGAACCCTAACCCTAACCTTACCTCGAACCCTAACCCTAACCCTAACCCTAAACCGAACCCTAACCCTAACCCTAAACCTAACCCTAACCCGAACCCTAACCCGAACCCTAACCCTAACACTAACCCCTAACCCTAACCCTAAACCTAACCATAAACCTAACCATAAAACCTAACCCTAAGCCGAACCCTAACCCTAAACCTAAACCTAAACCTAACCCTAACCCTAACCCTAACCCTAAACCTAATCCTAACCCTAACCCTAACCCTAAACCTAACCCGAACCCTAACCCGAACCCTAACCCTAAACATAACCCTAACCCTAACCCGAACCCGAACCCTAACTCTAACCTAACCCGAACCCGAAACCTAACCCGAACCCGAACCCTATCCCGAACCCTAACCCTAACCCTAAACCGAACCCGAACCCTCACCCGAACCCTAACCCGAACCCTAACCCGAACCCTAACACGAACACTAACCCGAACCCTAACCCTAAGCCTAACCCGAAATCTAACCCGAACCCGAACCCTATCCCGAACCCTAACCCTAACCCTAACCCGAACACTAACCCTCACCCGAACCCTAACCCGAACCCTAACCCGAACCCTAACACGAACACTAACCCGAACCCTAACCCTAACCCTAACCCGAAATCTAACCCGAACCCTAGCCCTAACCCTAACCCGAACCCTAACCCTAACCCGAATCCTAACCCTAAACCTAACCCGAATCCTAACCCTAACCCTAACCCGAACCCGAAACCTAACCCTAACCCTAACCCGAACCCTAACCCTAACCCTAACACTAAACCTAACCCTAACCCGAACCCTAACCCTAACCCAAACCCGATCCGTAACCCAAACCCTAACCCTAACCCGAACCCTAACCCTAAACCTAACCCTAACCCTAACCCGAACCCTAACCCGAACCCTAACCCTAACCCTAACCCCTAAACCTAACCCTAACCCTAACCCTAACCCTATCCCTAAAACCTAACCCTAACCCGAACCCTAAACCTAACCCTAAACCTAAACCTAACCCTAACCCGAACCCTAACCCTAAACATAACCCTAACCCGAACCCTAACCCTAAACCTAACCCGAACCCTAAACCGAACCCTAACATAACCCGAATCCTAACCCTAAACCTAAACCTAACCCTAACCGAACCCTAACCCGAACCCTAACCCTAACCCTAACCCCTAACCCTAACCCTAACCCTAACCCTATCCCTAAAACCTAACCCTAACCCGAACCCTAACCCTAACCCTAAACCTAAACCTAACCCTAACCCTAACCCTAACCCTAACCCTAACCCTAACCCGAACCCTAACCCTAACCTAACCCGAACCCGAAACCTAACCCGAACCCGAACCCTAACCCGAACCCTAACCCTAACCCTAACCCGAACCCTAACCCTCACCCGAACCCTAACCCGAACCCTAACACGAACACTAACCCGAACCCTAACCCTAACCCTAACCCGAAATCTAACCCGAAACCTAGCCCTAACCATAACGCGAACCCGAACCCTAACCCTAACCCAAACCCTAACCCGAACCCTAACCCTAACCCTAACCCGAACCCTAAACCTATCCCTAAACCTAACCCTAACCCCTAACCCGAACGCGAACTCGAACCCTAACCCGAACCCGAACCCTAACCCTACCCCGAACCCGAACCCAAACTAAACCATAACCCTAACCCGAAACCTAACCCTAAGCCTAACACGAACCCTAACCCTAAACCTAACCCGAACCCTAACCCTAACCCGAACCCTAACCCTAACCAAACCCTAACCCTAACCCTAACCCTAACCCTAACCATAAACCGAAACCTAACCCTTAACCCGAACCCGAACCCGAAACCTAACCCGAACCTGAACCCTAACCCTACTCCGAACCCGAACCCAAACCATAACCCTAACCCTAACCCGATCCCTAACACTAACCCTAAACCTAACCCCAAACCGAACCCTAAACCTAACCCTAACCCTAACCCTAACCCTAACCCGAACCCTAAACCTAACCCTAACCCTAACACTAACACCTAACCCTCACCCGAACCCTAACCCTAACTCGAACCCTAACCCTAACCCAAACCCTAACCCTAACCCTACCCTAACACTAACCCGAACCCTAAACCTAAACCTAACCCTAACCCTAACCCGAACCCTAACCCGAACCCTAACCCTAACCCTAACCCTAACCCTAAACCGAACCCTAACCCTAATCCTAACCCGAAACCGAACCCTAACCTGAACCCTAACCCTAACCCGAACCCTAACCCTAACCCGAACCCGAACCCTAAGCCTAACCCTAACCCGAACCCTAACCCGAACCCTAACCCGAACCCTAACACGAAACCTAACCCGAACCCTAACCCGAACCCTAACCCTAACCCGACCCGAACCCTAACCCTAAGCCTAACCCTAACCCTAACCCAAACACCTAACCCTAACCCGAACCCTAACCCTAACCTAAACCCGAACCCGATCCCTAACCCTAATCCGAACCCTAACCCTAACCCTAAACCTAACCCGAACCCTAAACCAAACCCGAACCCTAACCCGAACCCGAACCCTAACCCTAACCCGAACCCTAACTCTAACTCTAACCCGAACCCTAAACCTAATCCTAACCCGTACCTTAACCCTAATCCGAACCCTAACCCTAACCCTAACCCGAATCCTAACCCTAACCCTAACCCGAAACCTAACCCGAACCCGAACCCTAACCCTAACCCTAACACGAACCCTAACCCTATCCCTAACACTAACCCTAAACCTAACCCGAACCCTAACCCTAACCTTAACCCGAACCCTAACCCTAACCCTAACCCTAAACCGAACCCTAACCCTAACCCTAAACCTAACCCTAACCCGAACCCTCACCCGAACCCTAACCCTAACCCTAACCCTAACCCAATCCTAACCCTAACCCTAAACCGAACTCTAACCCGAACCCTAAACCTAACCCTAACCCTAACACGAACCGTAACCCTAATCCTAACACTAACCCGAAACCTAACCCGAACCCTAACCCTAACCTTAACCCGAACCCTAACCCTAACCCTAACCCTAAACCGAACCCTAACCCTAACCCTAACACCGAACCCGAACCCTAACCCTAACCCTAACCCTAACCCGAACCCTAACCTGAACCCTAACCCGAACCCCAACCCTAACCCTAACCCGAACCCTAACCCTAACCCTAACCCGAACCCTAAACCTAACCCTAACCCGACCCCTAACCGAACCCTAACACGAACCCTAACCCGAACCCTAACACGAACCCTAACCCTAACGCTAACCCGAATACTAACACTAACCCTAAACCAAACCCTAACCCGAAACCTAACCCTAACACTACCCCAACCCGAACCCGAACACTAACCCTAACCCGATCCCTAACCCCTAACCCGAACCCGAACCCGAACCCTAAACCGAACCCGAGACCTAACCCTACCCCTAACCCGAACCCAAACCATAACCCTAACCCTAACCCTAAACCTAACCCTAACCCTAACCCGAACCCAAACCCTAACCCTAACCCTAACCCTAGCCCTAACCCGAACCCGAAACCTAACTCTAACCCTAACCCTAACTCGAACCCTAACCCTAAACCTAACCCGAACCCTAACCCTAACCCTAACCCTAAACCTAACTCGAACCCTAACCCTAACCCTAACCCGAACCCTAACCCTAACCCTAACACGACATCTAACCCGAACCCTATCACGAACCCTAAACCTAACCCTAACCAGAACCCTAACCCTAACACAAACCCGAACCCTAACCCTAACCCTAACCCGAACCCTAACCCTAACCCGAACCCTAACCCTAACACGAACCCGAACCCTAACCCTAATCCGAAACCTAACCCGAACCCAATCCTAACCCGAAACTAACCCTAACCAGAACCGTAACCCTAACCCGAACCCGAACCCTAACCCAAACCCTAACCCTAACCCTAACCCTAACCCTAACCCGAACCCTAACACGAACCCTAACCCTAAACCTAAACCTAACCCGAAACCTAACCCGAACCTTAACCCTAACCCTAACCCGAATCCGAACCCTAACCCGAACCCGAACCCTAACCCGAACCCTAACCCTAACTCTAACCCGATCCCTAACCCGAACCCTAACCCTAACCCTATCCCGAACCCTAACCCTAACCCTAACCCCTAACACTTACCATAACCCTAACACGAACCCTAACCCTAACCCTAACACTAACCCGAACCCGAACCCTAACCCGAACCCTACCCCTAACCCTAATCCGAACCCTAACCCCAACACTAACCCGAAACCTAACCTTAACCCGAACCCTAACCCTAACCCGAACCCTGACCCTAACCCTAACCTGAACCCGAACCCGAACCCTAACCCTAACCCTAACCCGAAACCTAACCCTAACCCGAACCCTAACCATAACCCTAACCTGAAACCTAACCCTAACCCTAACCCGAAACAGAACCCTAACCCTAACCCGAACCCTAACCCTAACCCTAACCCAAAACCTAAACCTAACCCTAACCCGAACCCTAACCCTAACCCGAAACCTAACCCTAACCCTAACCCGAATCCTAACCCTAACCCGAACCCGAACCCTAACCCGAACCCTAAACCTAACCCTAACCCTAACCCGAACCCTAACCCTAACACTAACCCTAACCCTAACCCGAACCCTAACCCTAACCTTACCTCGAACCCTAACCCTAACCCTAACCCTAAACCGAACCCTAACCCTAACCCTAAACCTAACCCTAACCCGAACCCTAACCCGAACCCTAACCCTAACACTAACCCCTAACCCTAACCCTAACCCTAACCATAAACCTAACCATAAAACCTAACCCTAAGCCGAACCCTAACCCTAAACCTAAACCTAAACCTAACCCTAACCCTAACCCTAACCCTAAACCTAATCCTAACCCTAACCCTAACCCTAAACCTAACCCGAACCCTAAC